>JAPKID020000349.1:0-18994 GCA_026931265.2 Tropidonophis doriae | reverse complement strand
TCTGACTGCCGCCTGGCTCCCCGGCCGGCAGTCAGAAACATAGCGGAGAAGCGCGGGGCGCGTATACTCGGCGTATACGACGACCCCCGATTTTTGGTTGACTTGGGTTTCAAAAGTCGTCTTATACGCCGGAATATACGGTACACGAAACGCCATATACACATTGTATGTAATGTGGTCTGACAACTTGCTACAACTCTCAGTATTTAACTTTAGAATCTAGAGCAGCGTAGAATAATTTTGGATTATAATATTTCAGAATACCTATTGCTAATTTCTGAGGACTGTTTAGACCTAAAACAAGAATTCTGCTTGTTACCCTCCTTAGTCAGAAACTGTAATTCACTTGCAAAAGGTAGGTGGTAGCTCTCTTCTTCCCTTAATATTATGGCTGTTTTTGTCTGCTGACAATGTGAGCCTTAGTGGACATGTTTTTTAGCAGCTGCCTTTGTGCAAAATTATTACACTCCTTGTGGAAGTGATTCCATTTTGAAATTGCACTTGGTTGGAATTAAACTTTCATAGTCATGCCAAAGTTTTATATCTGACCTTCCATGAAATTAAGCAGTCAGAAACGGCTACCTTTCATATATTCAGTGGGCTGCTCTCCTGATGAAGTGGGGGCATTAGTGTGAACAGAAATTTGTGCATATTTTAATTGGTTTGGTTGTTAAATATTTGAATCTGAGTTGTTTTTTTTTTAATGCTTCTGGTTAATCTTGAAAAGATAAGTGGCATCAGGCTGGATTAATACTTGAATAGGAGATCATTAGCAAGTCTCAGAACTGTAGGCTATACTGCTGTCTTGAAAAAATATTCTAGAAGGTATGGACAAATCCACTTCTATTTTGTTTCCAAAAAACCCCGTAATGACTTTGTCCATGCACTTCCTAAGAATTCAGCTTGCCTTGAAAAAGAAAAATCAACTAATAGTTTATAAACATATTTAACAGCAGAACATGGAAATGAAAGACCTTTGCAACCCTTTGAGTGGTTTTTATAAAAATACTGTAACATTAATATTTCCCTTTAAAGAGTGAAGGCGAAGAAGTTCAGTGAACAGAGATTGTGGGAAGGGAAAGATTTTGAATATGAGATAGGCGAGAGCAGTACTGTAAAAGGTGAAATAAAAAGTAAGGAAGATTTTCGGTCAAAAATATTTTTGATTATGAGTGTTTGGTGAGGTGAGATTTGAAACAATTAAGAAAAGGGAAAGCTTATAATAGTTGCAGGCTATGATGAAATCAAATCTAGGAGTATTTTCATGATTTTTAAAAAAATCATTGTGGACAATACATGTGAAAAATGCACAGATCTGTTCTATTTAAAAATTAAACTTCATATTGTATATTTCTGAAAACCGATGAAGAGGGCTGTGAAGCAATTTGGATTTGAAGGCAAAAGGATTCTTCAGAACATCAACTTCATAGATCTTTTGTCAGGATCATTCTGCAGCTGTAAAGGGAGGTCATGTGAACTTAAAAAAATAGGAGTTCTTCAATGAATTGCACACGGGTATTACACGAAAGCTTCTGTGCATACCAGGACATCTTTTCCCCTTCAAGAAGCATTCAAGAAGTTTGTGACTGAAGAATGGACTCCAGAAAAGAGTTGGTAAACTGAAGATGGCGCCACTGAAAGCAGAGGATCACGGTGGAACAAAGATCCAACAAAGAGATTGGCTTTTGGGGATTCTTCTCTGGAGAAAGGGTGCATTTGTGCTCCAGACAGGTGTTTCTCATGAGGAGACTGCCAGACAGTTTAGAACTCAGGGAGAGAAGATCACCATCTTTGCCCAAACACTGGCTTCTTCCTTTTCAAAGGACTTTGGGTTTGCATATTTCCTTCCTTAATCACCTTTGAAAATTGCTTATTAAATGCTTTTCAGATATTAACCAGAAGTGCAACTTTTACTAAGGTTTAATTGCAAATTAAGATTGAATTTTCTTCAATCCTTAGCAAAAGAAGTTTTAAATACAAATATAAGAACTTAAAATCTTTTTTTTAAATAAATAGCAAAAAGAATATTGAGTTTAGGAAGTTACAAATGGACTATTGGTCCAAAAGGTTTTGAAATAAGATTTTGAAACTAATTATAAGAATCCTTCCCATGGGAAAATCCTGTTGTTTTGAATACTTTAATATACCCTGTTTCCCTGAAAATAAGACTTCCCTGGATAATAAGCCCCATCGGGCTTTTGAGTACATCTGCTAAAATAAGCCCTCCCCCGAAAATAAGCCCTCCCCGACACAGCAGCAGCCATGAGGCGACCACACTCACCGCCTCCTGCACCTCAAAAACAATAAGACCTCCCTGAAAATAAGGCCAAGTGCTTATTTTGTATTTTTGAGTCCCTTCGGGGAGAGGGGGCGGTCTATAAGTTCGAATAAATAAATATTTTGGGGGTCAAAAGAAAATAAGACTGTCTTATTTTCAGAGAACACGGTATAATAAGATGAGGTTTTGAAGATTGACACTTGAAAGAACTAAAGGAACTAAATGTTATAATTAAAGGAGAAAACACTTAAATTTGTCCTACTAATATAGAAGAATATTTGATTTGAAGGTGGATTTAAAAATGATGGGCTATGGCGATGATGTGGAAAGAGATATACAAATGAAACCATTAATGTCTTAACAAACCGAAAGAATGACCTGGATAACTGTCTTATATTGGATTTACAAAAGTGATTTGTTAAAATTGTTGAAGAATTTTGTGAAAAGGGACAAAGATAATATGAGAAGAAATCAAAGTCTAAGAGATTATTTGAGGGGATTAAGGATCAAGATTGCTCAAAGAGGAGAAATGTAAAAAAAAACACCACGATTATTACAAGTAGTAGGAAGGAATATAAAATTGGTTTACTTCATGAAGGTTAAAATATATATCTCTGGCAGTTCTTACTGGACTTTTGCTGACCAGGATTGAATTATGAGGCTTTAAAGATTTGTACAATTTTAAAAGCTGTAAAGATAAGAGATGATACATTTGTTGTATTTTAAGAGAAGATGATAACTTAGTGAAATTGTTCATACTGGTTGTCCTCAAAGTACAACCTTTTGTTTAATGATTGTTTAGTTACAATGACATTGAAAAGAAGTAATTTACAACTGTACTATTGCAGCATATGCACGATCACCTAATCAAAATTTGAGTATTTGGCAACTGATATGTATTTATGGGAGTTGCAGCATCCCAGGATGATGTGATTCCTAATTTGTGACCTTCTCAGCTGTCAATGGGAAGAGCTGGATTTCCTTTACATTTACACGATTCACTTAACTACTGCAGTGATTTCCTTGACAACTCCGGCAAAAAAGGTCATAAAATTGGACACAACTCATTTAACAACGGTCTTGCTTAGGAATGGAACTTCTGGTCCCAACTGTAGTCATAACTTGAGGGCTATCTGTACTTGTCATTATATATTTATATATTTCTTTCCTTAAAACTATATTTTTATTTTTCTCCTTTTTCTATTTTTCTTTAAGTTTTTTCCTCACTTTTCTGCATTTTCTATTTGTTAAATTTTTAAAGTTAGTATTCTTATCTTGCTAATTATAATGTTCCATAAAATTGCATTAAAAACATTCAAAGTAACATAGCCTAAAATATCTGTAGTAAGATTACACTAAACACCATTCATTTACCTCTACTATAAAATGGCAAAAGAAAAATCTCAGCATCATAAAACATTTGCATATTATATGTATATAAATTGACATCGAGTAAAAGCCATTTTAAAAGCATTTATAATTGTGATCTCATGGTTAAGAAACAATGTTTATTTACGTATCCCACTGTTCAAGTGAGCTTACAGAATAAAAGAACATTGTTAGAACTAGCAGGAAGAAATACTCATATCAGAAGCACTTAGGGAAAATGAAAAAGATATTTGGCCCATGCTAAATAAAATCAAGGCTGGTGCAATGCCAATCTCCCTGACAAAACTCTTAAGACTGAGCAGTATTACCAAGGCCTTTTGCTGGAACCATAAGGCATATCTTCAAGAAAGAGGCAGTGAAAACAAAATCTGGCTATAATGTTGAAGAACTACAGGCAGTCCTTGACTTAGGACCACAATTGAGCCCATTTCTGTTGCTAAGTGACCTATTTGTTAGGTGAGTTTTGCCCTATTTACGGCCTTTTTTTTGCCACAGTTGTTAAGTGAATCACTGCAATTGTTAAGTTAGTAACCCCGGTTGTTATGTAAATCTGGCTTTCCCATTGACTTTGCTTCTCAGAAGTGTGCAAAAGGTGATCACATACCCAGGGCAATGCAACTGTCATAAATATTAGTCAGTTGCCAAGCATCCGGATTTTGATCACATGACCATAGGGATGCTGCAACAGTCGTTAAGTGTGAAAAATGTTCATGTCACTTTTTTTTCAGTGTCATTGTAACTTTGAATGGTCACTAAATGAAAGGTGGTAAGTCAAAAACTACCTGTATAGAACTGAAACAATGAGCACTAATGAAGTAAAACAGGGCCAGTAACCAATCTCAGATATGTGCCCACCTTTTGGGAGTATAATATGATAAGGTGTCTTTGGACTCACATACAGTGTTCAAGATTATATATTATATTTTAGGAAAAAATAGGTGAGAAGGTCCTCCAGCAGATTGCTGGGACATGTTTTCAACATTCACAGTTTGACTTCATGTAGAAAAGGTCTAGTGAGAGGTTGAGGCCATTCTGAGGAACATTCTCAGATTCTTTTGAACTTGTAAATACCTAGAATTTGAACAAGGGCCTCTTGTTATCTGTAAACTTGATCTATGCTAAATGAAGCTTATTTTTGCAGCTAGGCAAGTTGAACAGTATGTTGCTAGAATTGGGAGTAATTACTGTAATGCTTCATCGAAAAAGGGAGCAATACCTAAGAGGTGCACCTTTTGAAGATCCCATCTCCCAAATCAGCTACTTTGGACAGTCATTAATATGAGGATCAAATAGTTGTTAGGTAGTGTGTTGGAGACAGAAGTGGAGATTCAGCTGCAGGGACCCTGATGTAGTGGGTTTTCTGAATAGTCTTCAGACTGGATGTAGGAGAGAAACAGTATTGATCATGCTAGTTGATAATGTTGCCAGAGCTTGAGTAGAGGGTATGCATCCCTCTTGATTTTTTTCAATGCCACCCAATATTCTTTTGGATTGTCTGCAGGAATTGGGATAGACTCCCTGTTGCACATGGGTTGTTCCTTCCTAAGTGGGTGATTTGAGTTGATGTATCCCGGGTGGGGTGCGGGGAGTAGTTAAACCTGACAATGTTTCAGTTTGAATAGGGTTTGTTTCTCACAGTCATATAGCTGTCTATTTCACAATAAAGGGATTCTAGGTGGCTTGCAATAAAAACAATCATAAATCCAAATATTACAAATAACTACAATTAAAAACATCACGTATATTATTATTGATAGTAGAGAGAATGCCGTTGTTCAGTGAGATGGACACATGGGCACTTGAACACTCATATAATCACAACAATGATTTATGTGCCACCAATTTCCCAAAGGATTCAGTGTCATTTACAATACCATACAATAAAAACGCAGGAACCGCTGACAGTCTAATTCACTATGGCAGTTTAGTATCTCGAGCATTGCTCTCCTTAAAGATTCCAGATATTAGACCTAGTTGGGTAGGATAGACAGTCCTGCAGAATACTGGAAGCTACGTTTTTTTCTGCCATGGCAGCTGCCCAGTGGAACATCATCACCCCTCACCTCCAAAATGAAACAGACCTTCCTTGACATCTTTCCAGAGGTCCCTTAAAAAACAGCAGGCCTGGGGATCTCAAGGCAATGGTGAATTGATGAGATAGCTGCATTGTTTTAATATCAAATCTCAGATCCCCTGTTGCAGTTGTGCGTTGGGGTGAGGAAGACCCTGGGAGGCTCAGTGCCTGCTGGCATGCAGAAACCTGCCATGGGCCAAGAGCCCCACTGGCACATTGGTCTTCTTCCTGCCTCATCACTCTCTTGGAAGACTTGAGCCTTCTTCCTGCTCCACCATTTTCCCAGAAGGTTTGGGTCTTCCTCGCTCCATACCACTCCCGGAGTGCTTTGTCCTTCTCTCTACTCCACCAGTCTTCGAAGCTGTAGAAGCTTCTAAGCTTAGAAGCTGCAGAATCCAGGAGGCAAAAAGGGCATAGATTGTGGGGAGACAGGGAGGTAGGAGTAGGTGAAGTGCCACTGTGGTCATAAGGGCAAGCAGGTTGCCAACCACCTGAATTTTTATTATGTGACTTCACTGCTATGATTGTAACTTCAGCACCTCTGTAACCCTAATACTGAATGAATGGTTTTAAGTGGAGGACTTCCTGCAATCATTGATTATTAGCTTGCCTTCCACTGTAGATACAAGAATTATATAATTCTGATACTTTAAACAGTCTTTCTATTACAGAACTTTTAGAAATCAGTTTGGGAGTTAAAGGTTGGGTAGCAATATATGACCATATTTTGCATAGATATCTGTGCATATACAACATACACATCCCTTTCAGGACAAGCAAATCATATGAAGCTTGAAAAGGAGTAAGAAATAGCAAAATAAATTAAACTGTTGAGATAAGAGGAAAAAAGAACTATAGCTAAATCTATATGGTAAATGATATGTGGCATGATTGTTAAGAAATAATATTTTTGCCATTTTGGGGGGAAAAACACAAAGACCTGGGAAAGTATTTTTAATTAGGTTTTATGAGGTTTCTTTTAAAGCATATGTTTTCATCTTTAGAGGATGAAATTATATTTCTGCAGCAACTTTGGAAGGGCGTCCCTAAATAGATTAGTGAGACACTTGTATTTAGACATGTACAGTTCTTTTTTCAAGAACTCTGGAACATGCTGAAGTGGGGATGAACAGAAAGTTTTCTGGAACTAAATCTTTCAGAGCAGAAGATTCTAAATATAGTCTTATACTTGAAATACCACAAAATATCTGGAAGACTGTTGTATTAGGTCAGAAGTGCAACTTGTACCTTTTGATCTAAACATTACTTATTAAAGATGGCACTTGGAGATTAGCATACTTTTCATACAGGTAGTTCTTGACCTATAACTGATTGCTTAGGGACAGTCTGAAGTTACAATGGACTCCCTAAAAGCTACTTACAATCTGTTTTCAAAATTATAGCTGCTACAGCACCCCCATGATCATACACCCTTACAACTGACCACATGGATGCTGCAGAGTCCCCTTTGCCTATCTCCCCCACCCATCCTGCCCTTTCCTTGGTCCCCACAACCCTTTGGCCTGCTCCCAACCCAGCCACTTAGTCATCTAAGAAAGCCTCAAGCTGACTAGGAAAGCTATTGGTACACACAAGATTGTTGCAGCTTGCAGATCTTGTTCTGCTTTCTATCCTGACACTCAGCCACACATGGACTTGCAGGACTTGGTCTGCTTCTCAGACACTTCAGGGCACAGCAGCACCCAATTTACCTTTCTTATTTGTACAGCTTCTGACAGAGCTTTCCTGCTGAGGCAGCCTCGTGGCAACCTTGTGTTATTCTGCAGGCAGTTGTTATTCTTGCATTCTAGCAGTGGGCTCAATTTTTGAAGAGGCTCAATTTTTACTTAAATGGGAGTTGGGAAAACCTGAGGCCTGCAAGCTGCCTCTTGTGTGCTCATAGCTTCTGCAGTTGGCTTGAGGCTCCCCCGGGTGGCTGGGTGAAAAGCAAGCCTAAGGCCTGTGAGGGCCCAGTAGTGATGTGGGAAGACCCGTGAGGACCCCAAGAGGTGGGGAACAGAACACAAGCTGCCTCAAGGTTGGAGAAGCCTTGGAAGGTTCAGGGCAGATGAGCCTGGGCTTGTACTAGGTCTCCCAGGCCTCCCCTACCCCTGAGGCATCCTTGTTCCACTTAACAACCTATGTGATTGGTTAATGTCTGCATTGAGAATAGCAAGGATGGGGAAATTTCACTTAACCGTTACACTTGTGACTATAATGGGCAGGCACTATTATGGTTGTAACTCAAGGACTACTCTGAGGAAACCAATATCATTGCTAGAATAGAGGGACTGACTACTACAGTGTATTCCCCCACTATTTTATGTCATTGTACTATTCCAGATGTATTTGGAATAGTAATATAAGTTTATATTATTGCTGAATAAAATATCATGAGAGTAGAATTCTAATACTGCAAAGAATTCTGAACTACTGTTATTAGTCCAGCACTCTCGCTCATTATCATATTGTTATATGATTCCTACACATTATATTTTTTTGTTCTTTTAGTTTAATGATCAAGAAGTAACTGTCAGAACTGTCTTCTAGCCAGTTAACTCCACAATGAAATCAGTAACATCAGAAGTAGAATTTATTGGTCTTGAATAAAAGCAGGAATGACAGTAGTGAACATTCCCTCTAGCCCAAGGGTGTCAAACTTGCATTGTCACAGCGGTGTTACATGACGTATCGGGACTTTTTCCCTGTTCGCTAAACTGGGCATGGGTGTGGCCAGTGTGTGACGCATCCGACCTGGGGGGCGTGAGTTTGACAGCCCTGCTCTAGCCCATTAGAAGGAGTGTGAATACCTCAGTGGAAGATCCAGGTTGATGTTTGCTTTTAAGATGGATGGGAAGTCTCTTTCAGGCTTTGTTTGAGTGAATATCATGTTGATATTCTCAGAGGTCTGTAACATTGTTGGTGCAAAGTTAAGAAATAGAATGCATAAATACTTCTTTGTGTTTTTACTAAGTGTATCTCATTTTAAAGCAGACAACCATGCTAATAGAAATGTAAGAGTTATAATATTGTACAAATGCAGTCTTGAGGCTTTCCATGAGCTCTTAAAATGCAAGTCACCATCTAATTCTATAAGTTTAAGTTTCATGATGCTTAGTTAATATATGTAATATGGGCCGTGAATGAACCCAGTAGACCATTCTCCTAGTACAATATGGTTCCCAGCATTTGAATGAAATGCATTGCCTCTTGGTTTATCCTTTTGTTTTCATTTTTCTATTATTTTTGTCATTCATTCTGTTTTTCCTTTCTCTATTTATTTAGGAAACATGCCTTGAATTGCCACCGAATGAAACCTGCTCTTTTCAGTGTGCTATGTGATATTAAAGAAAAAACAGGTTTGTTTTTTCATTCTTTTATCTGAAAACTAATAATTCCAGCTAATAAATTGGATATAGTTAATGTACAAAAATATCCTAGTTCTTAAACTGACTGCTGATATTTGAACCAATAATTATGGATTTTGGCAGTCTAAATCTTTGTATAGGATTCTGTTCCTAAATTATTTGTAAATTGAATATTTAAGCCTACAAAGTGTTGCACAAATATTGTTGTGCAATATTTTGTGTTTGGTTTTGAACAAAATACTAAGGGTTCAGAAGAAGCCTTTTGTTTCTCTTGCCTTTTTAAAATAAACATAAACGGGTACCTAGTGTATTTTCATCAGTCAAGAAATCAACCTGATATCAACCTACACTGTCCGTCTCTCCATGCTAATTTTATTAATGACATTTATTTAATATCACCCACTGCTATCAGCTGTGTAGTGACAAGTGATGTTCAATTACTTTTTTTCAATGTTTTATCCTGCTATGTTAAACTTGTGTTTCTTTCTTTTGATTGAATTTGAGTTTAGTATGATGATTATTATATGTAAAATTAACCTTTTTACAGACAAACAATTTTATGGGATAACCAACTTGTTGAACACCAAAGGCCACAATGGAAATGTCTTGCTCTAGAGAGCTGTATAGCTAATTTGTATAATTTAATTTCTGTATAATGAATATAATTTGCATATCATTCATATTAACACAGTCACCGTGATAATAGCAGGTGATGCCTTTTATGCTGTGTCTGGCATAAAATCGTTTAGCAGTCTCAGGTGACACGACATAAAGATCTGTAAATAGCAGATAATGTTGGCTGTCATTTGGACTGAAGGGCTTCTAAAATTCATGTGAATGGCGTATCTCACATACTGCTTTTTCCCTTTTTAGTGAATAATTCATGTGTCCTTGTAAATAAGTTAGATGAAGGGGTTTTAGCCTGTCCTTCATCCAGAGAATGATTTAAGTAAGGAATAGCTGCTTACCTGGAATGAATGCTTATTTCCCTGGGAGTTATAGTGGTTGGTTGGATTGTCTTCTGGCCATATTGGGGTTAACGTATGAATTGCTTCTATTTGTGGGCCAAATGAACAGGAGGACAGGGCTCCTATACTTGTAGTAATTACCCAGAAAAAGGAAAATGCAGGAATGGAAAAAAAAAAACTTACCTGCTCTGCAGCCCCCTTCTGAACAATTGTTCATATAAATCTTCTCTTCCTTTGCTTATTTTAGTATTAGCACTTAAGCTATCTCCACAAAGGGCATCTCTATCATTTCTGAATCAGTCCCATATACTTTTGTGATCTCAATGTTTCTCTTTCGCATCCAAATTAATTTATTTCTGGCTAAGTGACAGTTCCACAGGAACTATAGTGAATCCAAATAAATGTTCAGGATCTCATTGGAACTCCAAGCTAGGTCGTTCTCCCGTGAGTTGAAACTTTTACTTAATTCTGTTTTCTGAATGTTCCTCCTTTCTCACAAAAATTAAGTTGCAGTAATTAGGAAGTTGCAGTGTCTTGCTAGTTTTGTAGGTTCCCCTCCCAAATACAGATGTTTTGAAGGTTAAACTGAAAACACCATAAATAGAGATATGGCTTTGATTAAATACCTTTAGTTTCCAGCTGTTAATAAGTTGGATGGGCATTGATTGCTTTATGTACCATTCTCTGTTTCAGAGCATCAGTGCTAAGAATTACCATTTCTAAGGGTTTGGTGAGTAAAAATAGTGTGATGAGGATATTAGTATTACAATAAATGAATAAGAGTATTTTTGAGTCCTTTTTCAGTGGAATTTGCATGGAACAATTTTGGGATGGGTTGTAATTTTTGCACTACATTCATTTATCTCTCATTCTAATGATACTGCTCAGAATAAATTGTCTGTAATGAATTGCCCTTTGGTTTTACATTCCTAAACATTTATTTTCATTGTATTATTCTAAGCATATTAAAAAAAAAATCTTATGCTGCTTTCCACATGAAATGCGTGTGATTTTTAAGTATTCAAGATGATAACAGAAATTTCAATAATCCTACTACTGACTGAGTAAAATAAACATATAATCACCCTTATATAAATTAATAACTTACCTGAAATTCTTGCCTCATAACTGAGATTCGATTTTTACATCAGATACCCGTATTTTTCAGAGTATAAGACGCACCGGAGTATAAGACACCCCAAGGTTTTAAAGAGGCAAATTTTAAAAAAAAAGTTTTTGCACTCTGCAGACCTCCCAAAAATAGCCTGTTTTTCGCAAAAATGGGACCACTTTTTTTCAAAAAAGGGGCATGAATGGCCTTTAGGAGGCTTATAGAGTGCTCTTGAGTAGCTTTTAGGAGGTTTATAAATTGCTTCTGGGGGTAGCGGGGGCAAAATTGAGCAAAAAACATGCCTGTTTTTCTGCTCCAGCCTCCAGGAGCACTCTGCAAGACTCCTAAAGGCTATGCACGGCCATTTTGGTGAAGGGGGCGGTGTTTCGAGAGTCAAAAATGCTGTATTCAATGTATAAGACACACTCAGATTTTCAGCCTCTTTTTTGGGGGGAAAAAGGTGCGTTTTACACTCCGAAAATTATGGTAATGTATTCTAAAGGAGAGAGAAGAACCAAAAACAGGGCTGATACAATAGTGGCTTTCTTGTTTGTGATGAATTTAGTTAACTTTCTATCTGCTATATCATTTTACTGATGTTTTTTAAAAAGATTGTCAAAACTTGGTAAACTAGGGATTGCCAGATTACACATGTATCCCTGTCAAAACCTGATTTGCAGTTTGCTCCTTGTTTTGCTTGGGCCAAGTTGCAATGGGCAGTTGTAGTGTTATTCATATAAAAATAATTACACAAATTGTTGTATCATTGTAGGGCTTTATATATTTTAAAATTTCAGAACCCTGGTATTTTACTACTAAAATAAAGAAGAAACAAGAAATGGAGATAATTCATAACGAAAAATAATATGTCTCTTCCGTGCCCTTATTGTCTCAATATTTATATTTAGTCTTAGATTTTTTGTTTTAAATTTGTCTATTGTTCACTCAGATCACATACGTTTTATTCATTTCTTAAGACTAGTGGTTCATGGCAAATGTTAGTGGCCAAATTTCAAATGATTTGCAAATTCTAATTTTGTGATATACATATTATATGTATACATTATTACATGTATAATAATGTATCAGTATTATACATTAATATGTAATACAAGCAGGTAGCTTGGCTTTTTCCAGGTAATTTAAGTGAATACTAAGAGATGGGCCAGTGAAAGACAATATTCTTGATCGCTTTTCCCTTTTGAAATGCTATGCGTTCCTTAGAAGAAAAGAATCCGCATTGGCTATATTGATTTTTCTGAGTCTTTTCTAATCCATAGAAACACTGCACAAAAAGGAACTAGGGCTTGCTTGCATTAAATGAGAACTTTACCAAAAGCTTTCTTATAATAGCAATTGCCTTTTATGGCAGGATAGCTCTTCAAAATTTGAATGTGCGTGTTTAAATTTTTCTTTTTCCACAGCTGAAAAGGCACTGATTCAAAACCTTTATTTTAATGAAATGTGCTTCCTGCTAGAACTTACCTCTCTGGCTGGGCAGTTTGTATTTTTTAAAACCCTCAAGTTGCAATTCATTTTAATGTGAACATATTTGAACCAAGGGATTGCAGCCCCATAGTTACAGAGGATTTGTTTAGGTCTCATAGGTTTTTGAATGTCTGATGGCCTGTCTGTTCCTTATTTAAATTATGGAGAGCAGATGTTATGGCTTTGAGCAAACAAAGACCTGATCATACTGTAGTAATAGGGCTGATGCTCAGTTTTAACTATTTAGGAGCCCAAGCTTGCTTTTAACTCTGAATCAATGTAAAGTATGTGGCTTTTTGTTTTTGTTTGTGTACCTTGTCTTTCTTTATGCTATCTTCTAACATCCACATTCTTACCATTAACAATGTGAGAACAAAACAGTGTGGTGGGTCTGTGTCAGAAAATATATTCTATTATTCCTATTTATACATTCTGATTGTTCCTTTGCATTTTGGCTTTGATTTTTAAATGTGTGAATTAATCCAATTTTAACAATACATTGTATTTTTGGGCGAGGGGATGTCATCAGAATGCACTGATCCTTGAATATCCTGGTGTACAATATTCTCTGGGTTTTTTCTTTAGTGAAGAAACACAGAAAATGAAATGTGTTAAAACAATTGCAGAAGGTTCTGCTAAGGAAAAAAAAGCTACTTCTATGGCCTAGATATGTCTGTGAAGCAATTCCATGTGGACTGCTGTAACCATATCACAGTTGCAGCAAGCATGGTAAAATGTTGTGGCCATGTTTATTTTAAGAATAGAAAAGTAAAAAAGAATTAATTTACATCTTAATGTTTGAGTATGTTGCTTAGCGGCAAGGGAAAATAAGCATACTGAGCAAAATATAATTTTTGGCTGCAACATGTCTGTGAAAAACAATCTCTGGAAAACAGATATTATTTCTTTTTTTAAAAAGCCGGTAATGTAAATTAGGTTAATGCAGTATATGTTATAGTGGAGGGGGTTCAAAATAAGATAGTCTAGTGTGGCCGTTAGAATGATTTGCCCTTTTAGCTAGATTTTCAGATTTTGGCCAGGTAGATACAGTATTGAAAACTTATCTGACTCTCCAACTGTAAGTACAACTTAATGGTTCAGACATTGTCAGAATTATCTAGGTCTGAAGTAATCTTAGCTATCTTTAATAAAGTTGGATGCAGAAAAATTAAAATTAAAAATCTTATTCCATTATTTGTTGCAGAAGGATATGAAGCATTTTTCTTTAAAAAAATAAAACGATCCTTGGCAGAAATCAGGGCACAGCAACAAAGCATCTTTGCCAGAACCATTGAAAGGTGTGAATAGTAGGAGTATGATAAAAAGAGCATATGTTAAAATAGTTTTGGGTAAAAGTATTCACCGTTGTCACTATATTACCACAATTTAGAGTTGCTTATGGCCAATCAAATCATCTTTATTTTGATCACATAGAGAGGCTTTGTTTTGGGGTGATCTAGTCATCTTTGAAGGCATAGAGATTGCATTGTGGTGAGATCAGTTTCTAGACAGGATTTTCTTAATGGCCAGCCAACTCTTTCCGGACAAAGGTAACATCCTGAGATTGCCCAGGTGCACTCTGGACAGTTAGTGTGAGTAAACTGCAAGAACTGCATTTTTGCATTTAGCTCATAAGCAGAAAAGGGGGAAGTTGAGGGATTCCGCCTATGCTCATAGCCACAATGTAGCTGATATTGAACATAAAACTCTGCTGATCCTTATTTCTTAATCATGTTTACAATTTGCTTAATTGATTTTCAACTGTGAAGAATCTTGCAACCCACAAGTCTTATAACACACCAGTTGAGTTTATTTTAATTATTGGCAAAATAATTTTAAAGGTATGTTTAAAAACAGTCCCCCTCCCTTAAAAAAATAGCAAAAAGATGATTAGAATGTTGATTTTCAAAGTTATGAATGGAATATGGATCTAGACAGATTTGAAGTAAAACTTTGAAATTAATATTGGGAGTCCTTCTGTGGAAGAATGTCAGGGGTCAGCTGGTTCACACTGGTTCAGGCGAACTGGACGTTAATTTTACATCCAGTTTGCCGAACCGGTTGCTTCAAGGACTGGCTGGCCCTGCCCACCCCATCCTTCCCAGGAGTCTCCATGCAGCCCGTTCATCATGCCAGGTAAGTGCAGGGCGTGTGGAGGCTCTGTGAGGGTGAAAACAGGCCTCCCAGAAGTCTGGAAAGGTACCCTTTTCCGACCTATGGAACCCAGGGAGGCTGTTTCCATCCTCCTGGAGACTTGGGGAAAGCTTCTGGTGCCTGGAGAGGGCAAAAAATGGGCTTACCGGAAGTACCAGAAGTCCAAAACTGGGTTTGTTTCTGGCCTTCTGAGGGCCTCCAGAGCCCTTCTGAAGGCTTGCGGAAAGCCTCAGAGTCTGGGGAGGTTGGAAAACGGGTCTACTGGAAATATTGAAAGTCTAAAAATGGGCCTGTTTCTGGTTTCTGAAGGGACTCCGGAATCCCAGGGAGGCTGTTTTCACCCTCCTAGAGGCTCAAGGAAAACCTCAGAGCTTTCAGTGCAGGAGGCTGGGTAGGTCACGCCCACCCAGCAACCAGACAGAGAACCGATTGCTAACATTTTTCAGTCACGCTGAAGAATGCTATTATTTTGAATTCCTAAAGAAACATGATAAAACGGAAATTTGACCACTGGATCCTAAAAGGAGCCAGAAGGAACTTTTTCTTTTCTGTAATTTGTATTGCTTTATTTGTATAATTGTAATATTTAATAAAACGTTATTAAAAAGGGACACTCTGTGCAGCATTAATGGAAGATGGGTGCTGAATCCTTTTATTTCTCTTATTTTACCATGCGTAAGTGTATTTTTCAACCCCCTTTGGGTGTTATTCAAGAAATGAGTAATTAAGAAAAATAGGCATGGGGATGATAAATTGATGGAAACTAGAAAAACTATTTGCTTTTTTTTTTACCTTGCTTTAGTTTACTGCAAAAGAAGACCAACTTCTATAATTTGAAGGTAACATTGGGCCCACAAATTTTGGAAAATTATTGACCTCCAAGATAAAATGTGTTAATTTTACATATTTTGATTAGATGAATTAGAAAACAAGTGATAAAGGTGCTGATTGGCTAAAGTTTTCAAGATATTTCACAGTAAAGATTTTATACACAGGCAAGTGTATTTGCCTACGAGGGAGGGAGGTGTCTAACAATCGTTATGCCTCGTAACTTCTCGGCAAAGTACGGTAGAACAATGAAAATGGTACCACATATAAGTGTATGAATTTATCTTCACTTTGAGAATGGCAAGGCAGATGACTGAAAAATATGTGGAAAATTTGCTTAGGTCCTATAAAGCACTTGGTGCAAACATGTCACTGAAAATTCACTTCTTACACTAGCATTTGGACTATTTTGCCCTTTGAACTGTGGGCCAGTGCGTGATGAACATGAGGAGAGGTTGCACCAGATCATATGCATGGAGAAGAGATACCAAAGGAAATGGAGTTCGTTGATACTTGCCAATTCCTGCTGGAATCTCCCCAGGGATGATTCTTATGGAGTTCACAAGAGAAAAGTCCAAAAGTGCAATTTAGATACTGAATAAAGACGGAACTATGTTGTTTAATCTGATGTTGGAGCTTGTCAGTTTTTCATGCAAAAAGCATGAAAATGTTACATGAAAAACCAATAAATGAATGGAAAGTTATGTTATTGGTATCAATAAAAATATAAATTTATAATGCTTGGTGTGGCACCATTCTCATTGCTGTATCACATTTTGCAGAAATGTTTGGAGCATAATGGCACATCCCCCTCGTAATTTTGAATTATTTTGATGCAATTTTGACCTGAAGCTGTATTAATACTCAGGACTTAATTTCCCTTTATTAGTGATCCAATTCTTGTAAAATTTAGCTACTTTCATTTATGAGGCTTTCTCCTTGTAGACCAGGGTAATAGGATAGAAATATGAAAAATATATCTATCACCTTTGTCTCAGCATTTATCCCATTTATTGTTGAAACTTATTCATTAGGCTTGAAGAGAACAGCTTGATATATATGAACTGGACCTAAAATTGTTTTGGTAATAAAACTCTTCCCCAAGTTTTGCTATTGCCATTTAGATGCCTTCATTTTCAATATGTTTAAAAAAAGCCCAACTCTAAAAATCAAAGATGTAACTATTTTATATCCAAGTGGATGCTAAAATTATCTTTCATCTTTATAAATGTATATCCCTGCATTTTGGCAGCAGTAATACCATTTTAACAACATTAAATATGTATCTTGATCCTGTGTGTGCTTACTCGGAAAGAAACAGTTTTGCATCTTTATTTTAACCTTTGAAAAGCAAATGGAAAATGTTTATAAAATAAATAGGCTCCATTGAATATTAAAGCATCCTCCTCCAAGTAAGAGTACATAATATTTCACATTAGCTGTATGAAATTAGAATGTTCAGTGTTTTAGAAGGCAGCCCATTTTTAATTGGAACTATATTTTGAACTGAGCAAGGACAACATGCTCAGTGGCCAAGTCAGGTCATTCGACACAGTGATTTATAATATCATCTAGGGTTATCCAACCATTGTTGTGCCAAAATAACAGTAATGCAGACAGGTTGTACATTATTTGAGCAATGGCTGATTATGATATGAAGATGCTGTACTTGAGGTTCACTAGTGTGGATGTTTATAGAATATACAAGTTGCTGAGATCTATGCAGATTAGTTAATTAAAGCCTTTTCTACCTCACATGTATAGCAACAGCTGAGACATATTAATGGGAGATTTCGATCCGCACCTCTCACGGAAGAGAAGGTGCTGAAGAGATTCTTCCTTCTTCCTTTGCATGGAAATACAGTGGAGGGTGGATAATAACAGTGAACGCTCTTGAGGGATGGGTTAAGGTGAGAAGATCTACAAGGGATCAAGTGGAAAGTTTCTTATATCTCCTACATTAAGGAGTATAGTAATTCTTTATATACCCCTCCAACCTGAGTTAAAACATTAACCAGTTCTTTTAATGACATGTACTGTTGTCTTTCTAATATCAGGATGTCTTCCACAGAACTTTATAATTTCCCAGAAGTTGGTTGAAGTGCAAACAACTATATCAGTTTTATTGGCGTGAACATCCTGCATTTGCTGCTTACATATTTCAGTTAATATATTTTTCCTTCCCGTTAACAAAAAATGCTCTATCATAAGCCAGGAATATGAGCCCTGCTGCTTTATTGCCGTATGGAAGAGAAAAATCTGGATTGGAAAATGAGCTTCAACAAATTGCATATCATTCTTGTTTTGGCACCAGTGCTCTCATACAGTTCATTACAGCACTGCAGCATGTTAATTAATGATATGTAAATATATTGCAATGATTGCATTTGCATATTGATTGAGGTCTCAGTACCTTAGGTTGTGATGTGTTTTAATTAAGAGCTAATTAGAAATGATGGGAATTTCACTTGGCTCAGCCTAATTATTTTCCATTTTAATGAATATGTAGAGAGTGTTATGATTAGGAATCAGAACAATCCATGGCATATTAGTATATACGACTGCACAGGTTCTTAGGGTTTTATGGTGCTCACAATCGTCCATTAAAAACATCCATAAAAATTAATGCTGCCAACCAATGGAAAGATTTCTTGAACTATTACTAATTTAATTGATTAATTAGATGATTGGGATAAATATTAAAGTAATTGGTTCAAGTAATATTTTGAGGTTATTTAATGAAGATAGCAGTTTCTCTCCGCTAATTAACAGAGACAAATCTACTCTTTTGTTTGGAAAAAATATTACCTAGTTCACTTACATAGTAACTTGAGTTAACATGCAATAAAAAACCCACATTGCTGGCTGTAATGAACAATTTAATTTAATGCTTTAGGCCTTAATAAAAATTATTCATGAATTAGATGCCTTAGCTTTTTTTTTAAAGGCTGTCTAGAAGTTTGATGATCCGAATAGTCATAGGAACCTAAGTGCGGATTCTCTCAATGCTTTGATACAACTGATGGTATTGCAATGATGGATATAGCATTGAAAAATCCAATGCTAGTGCTATACTGGTGAGAGTGTTTATTGGAAACAATATCTTTTACCTAGGAATACTTTTCCAAACATCTATAATTGGATTCTTTCTTTTAAAAGATATTAATTTGTAAACCTGAAAAAGAATCAGGCTATGTTTAATAAATTCATCAAAGAAAATATATTTTTTATATCTGGAGAAGAACTAGATGTAGTAGACCTTGGCCTACATATACCTTGGCCAATGGATCTCAATGGAAGGTGATACAATAAAGAAAATTGAACAGCGTGTTAAAT
>JAPKID020000348.1:0-19007 GCA_026931265.2 Tropidonophis doriae | reverse complement strand
CCATCCCTCCCTCCCTCCCCTTCCCTTCCTTTCGTTCCTTCTCCTTAGATAAAGTAAAGCCTCAAGGTTTGTCTTTCTAAATATATATTAAATATTACTATTGATAATGATTGAATACAATACAATACAATCGAATGGTTACAGTAACAATTGAATAATGCCTATTTCAATAAAATTGAAAACTTGCTTTGCATTATCAAATGGACATCATTGCTGGGTGTGAATTCAGTTCGCTGCACACTCTTCATTTTACATCCACATTTAACAAATGACATTATTCAGTTTCATGGGGTCATGGGGTCAAAATGTCTGTGTTATATTCTTAATTTACTTCCAAAGGTTTCTTTCATTGTGGAGAAAAAGAGGTGCCTTCAACTGATTTACTATTCATAATCTACCATGCAGATTTTTTTAAAGACTCCAACTTTTGGTATCATTTAATTAAAAAGAGAGTGAAAGAACTACCCTGCCTCTTGGTTTGTTGCATGCTCAGTAACTAAGGGTGGGTGGGGGAACGAACCAAGTATATGTAATTGGCCCTTTAAACAAAGAGAAAAGAAAATTAGACAGCAGGGGGACAAAACCCTTTAGGCCCAATTTTTTGTTTATTCCTAGGTGAGAATTGCCATTTCATAAATTATGTAAATTATAATATTTGATAGTTAATTGCTACAGAAGTCACACTTTGAAAAAAATAATATCACAGATATTTTTACAAGTAGCATTTTCATATATTCTACTTTTAATCCAAAGGCCCAAAGAATCCTTCCACTTTTGATAATCTTAAAATTTATTACATTATAATACAGATACTGCATTACTATTACTATTAGTCTTCTCATTTTTCCTAACCCATCTCCTCCCACTTATGACTGCATTACTATAATTTTGTTGCTTGTATACTTACGATTTATATTGATATTGTCTCCTGATTGCTTATTTGTACCCTATGACTATCATTACGTGTTGTACCTTATGATTCTTGACGAATGTATCTTATCTTTTTATGTACATTGAAGGCTTATGTACCAAAGACAAATTCCTTGTGTGTCCAATCATACTTGGCCAATAATGAATTCATTGAGAGCATATGCACCAAAGACAAATTCCCTGTGTGTTCAATCACACTTGGCCAATAGTGAATTCATTAAGAGCATATGCACCAAAGACAAATTCCTTGTGTGTCCAATCACACTTGGCCAATAATGAATTCTATTCTATTCTATACTATACAGAATATAACTAAGGGTAACTCCATGCATATTGCCAGTCAGCTCTAACACGTGGGCTTTCCTGGGTAGGCTTAGCCAACATAGAATAAGGCACCGTATTCAGGGATATATCTCAGCGTTCACTCAGCTCCTATAACTGATGGACAATTATGCTTTATAGTAAAATTTTATAGTGAGTTGGTTTTCTCAAAGATGTTATAACATCACTCTTAGAATATTTTCATAACAATGCATAATTAAGTTTGCTCCATTATAAATTAGCACATGTGCGATACCTCAATGATGATGGTAGTGGGGGCTGCCTTTATGTGCAGGATAGGCAGGCGCTGAGTATAAATTTCAGTGAGTGACTGGAGTGCTAAGCAAATGAGGAAGTAATGAGAGCAGAACAGCCAGTTCTTTAATTGAATTAAAAGCTGGGGTGACACGAATGCAGACACCTGTCCAATTACAGACAGGCCAAGGTGTTTACCATTGCTGTACAAGTGATTTGAAGATGACAGAAATCTTTCCGCCCACAGATTAACATAATGAAGGAGAACCGATTACAGCAGAAGCTAGCCAAACAGCTTGGTTGGCAGCTGAGAAAGGGGGAGGAAAGTAGCTTACTAAACTATAGAGAAGAAAAATGGTGTTTTTTTGGTACAGTCCGTAATTTTTAAGTGTAAGTCCAGGGATCTACAGTATGTTTGGCTGATTGCCCTTGTCATTGGAGGGGCCACAGAAGGGAAGCAACAGAATTTTGCCACTCAGGTGCAAGACAAAAGAGATCCTGCAAAACTTTCTACATAGTCCATCCCACAATCTCCTGTAACTATCCTGATTTGTTTTTGTTTTTTTTACAGAACCAGAGATATGTGCTTCTTTGATCATTTTCTGGTCACTTAGGACTGTTTATGGAGATTCTCAGTCATCCAGGTTGTCCCAAAGATGTTTTTTCCAGAGGCAACGGGATTTTATTTTTTTGCCAACAGATAAAGAAGAGAACAATGAACAAAGTAATGTTGTCATTCCATGCATTGCAGGAATATCTGAAAAGCTTAGGAGGATCTTCAGTGCACATTTTAAAATCACGAGTACACTAAGGCAGAAACTTGCTCACCCCGAGGATAAAACACCCAGACACAAACTGAGCAATGTGGTATATGCAGTACAATACAGTGAAATACATGCAGATCTCTACATTGTGGAAACAGAACAATCACTTCATAAACACATGGCACAACATAACAGACCAAACCCACCAGGACTAGATTCAACAGTCCATCTTTATTTAAAAAACAAATGCCACACTTTTTATTTATTTTATTTATTATTTATTATTCATATTTGTAACCCGCACCCATCTCATCACAAAGGGACTCGGGGTGGCGAACAGAAATTTAAGATATAAATATAAATATATACAGAATAATCATATTCTAACATAAAATAAAAGCAAAACCCTACATTTAAAATAAATTTAAAACCCCAAAATTAAAAACTTTAAATTTGCTACAAGTCAGAATGGTGCGGAGTAGTTCATGCCAGGTCAGATAGATTAAAGAAGTGTGTTTTTAAGTGTTGCCGGAACGTGCGGAGGTCCGAGATGATACAGAGTTCAGGAGGAAGGTCGTTCCAGAAGGCTAGGCCCACCACAGAGAAGGCCCTTCCCCTGGGGGCGGCCAACCGGCATTGCACGGTCGAAGGCACCCGGAGAAGGCCCTCTACGTGGAAGCGAGTTGGCTGTAGGGATGTATGGGGCAGCAGACGGTCTCATAGGTAGCTAGGCCCTGTGCCATGGAGTACCTTGAAGATGGTCATACATCCTATTTGCCATAACCTATTTAGTAAACATTTGCAGGAAACCAAATTTGCATCTCATATATTTTTGAGTTTCACTGTTTATATTTGATGTGTAACAGCTCAGAATTTTGTATAATCCAGACTATAAGAATATTTAAAATATTGCATTTCCACTAGAATGCTACATAGATACAGAACAAAATGTGGCATTTGTGCTGAACATCTTTTCAGATATAATTTTAAAAAAGACTATACACTTAGAAATTGTATTCAAGGAACCATGATACTCACATCTTTGTAATATGTGAAAGCCCAACCTTGTAATTAAAACAATATGTACATTGTTGACCTCTCTAAGAAGAAATATTCTATTGACCTTTACCAGGGATAGAAAATGATGGACACATTTCTCATGATAAATGAGCTGAAATGGAAACAAGAAGCTAAACACAGAAACTAATGGAAAACTGCCAAGTAAATCTAAATAAAATACTGATTTCCTTAACTAGTACATCCAGAATTTCTGTTGTTAGAAAATGTTGTATCCAAATATAAATACCCATGCATTCTGGACTTAAAAATGGGAACCAGGCAGCATGGTGATGATGCATCAGAGGAGAAGAAAGCACGCCAAATAAAGAAATGTGAACAGAGTACATCAGCCTCCCTTGGAGTCCGGATTTGTGGCATGCAGGTAAGCAGAAATCTGGTTTGAAAATTATACATGTTACCATGAAAGAGTACCATGAATTTAATGATTATGAATAAATGAGGGAGGATAAAGAAATTAAATTCAAATATGATTTTCCATCCAAGCATCCCTGTGTTAGCCTCAGTCTGTGCTTAGAAAGACATGGTATATCTGAAATGCTTGTTGATCTGTGATAATTACAGTTTTCAAAAAAAAATAATTTGCAGAAGTTATGTATGCACTTCTGAAATCCTTTGGGGAAAAGATTGGTCATGTTGAAAATCCCTGAAAACCCCATCACAATGCAGCTAATACTAATCAAATAGCAATCACAACAAAATGTCACCTCTTATCTAAGATAAGCAAGTGTATGGAGACACAAATATGCAATGACTATGCTCCACTATTTAGATGAGGAATGCCCATTTATTTAAATGTACCTGAATTACCCTTACACCCTGAAGAAAGCTAAACTGCAGCTTCTTTCCCACTAAAAATAAGGAGAATTCATAGAAAGCAAACATATTAGAGCTGCAGATTTTTTTTAGGGTTTGATCCTCCTGCTAACTACTTTAATAGAGAAAGACACTTTAGCAGATGATCTAAGTCAAAGACAATCATCTACTAAATAAATTCTTTCTTAGTGGGAGAACACAAAGCTGTCCTGTGGCTTTGAATAATTGCAGCCATGTAATCATCAAAGCAGTCATTTCTGTCAGTGTGGCAACTGAAAGTAAATTTCAGAACAGAATTGCCTGAGTGTAAATTTATTTTGCCATCAAGCACTATTAAATTAAATCCTTTGACATATACATTTTTAAAAAGATGATACAGTAGCTCTGAATGTTGCTGGGTAACATGGAAACCGGTAACTAGCTCAGCCCAAGTACGTCATTGGTTTACTGAAAAAATGCACTAAAGATACTTTGAAAAGAAAGATACTGTACAAATATAATAAATAATGTTAAAATGAATGCAAAGCCTTGATCTCAGCTTGTACTTTCTCAACACTTCAGTTCCCTGTATGCAAGACATTGTAGTTCTGACTTGCAGTGATAAAAATAAATATAGTAAACTTCTAACACACACATTCAAAAATGTATAATTGAAGCTTTCAGGAGTACACAAAAACCACATAACGAATTACAATCTGCAAAACAGATGGCTAATATAGATTGCTATTGTTTTTAATTCAGGTTTACCAGGCAGATACCATCCAATATAATTGCAAGGATAAATACTACGGACGAAAACTTTCACCAGATGGCTTCAAGCAAGCCCTTTGCCAGTTCCTTCACAATGGGAATCATTTTAGAACAGACCTTGTGGAACCAATTTTGTTTCAGCTGAATTCTCTGCTATCTGTTGTCAAAAACCAAAATTCTTACCGATTCTTCTCTAGCTCACTTCTCATAAACTATGAGGGACTGGAGAAAACAATGCCTTCAGACAATGACCCTGAGGGACACTACCAAAACATAGTCTGCTCTGCTTCATGTGGAAATAGCCATCCTAAAGTTGATGTTCGCATGATAGACTTTGCTCACGCAACTTCCAAAGACTCGAGATATGAAGGACCAGATCACGGTTATATTTTTGGTCTAGAAAACTTAATTAAAATTTTCCAGAGTATATCCATGGGAGAATGACAATTACAGAATTACAGACTCATGGTTTGAAAGAGCAGAACCTGTACATTGGCTATAACAGTGGGAAGCTGTCCAGCTACTACAGCAATAAAAAGGGCAGTTTGTTAAGGAAAGCTCAAATGATACTATATGCCACTATAGATTGAGCAGAAGTCCTCATAATTGTGAACATTGGATGATTTTCTTTTCTAATTCTACTGTTGCCTATTCGTGCCATTTGTGAAAAGGAATACTTGAAAAGAACTCAAAGAGTTAAGGACTTTTTTAATGAAGAGCTATTCAGATTTGCAGGGCGAGCAAGGACCAAACAACTATGAAACTCATGAAAAGAGCTATGAAGATAGGCTGGCAGGTCCTTAAAACAATTCATCTTAATTCATCCAATTTGATGGGTTAAGAAGAACAATCACTTTTGAACAAGCTTAGCTACTAAACAGCAGTACTTTAAAAACTTTACATTGCCTCCTTGTTTCTTTGTATTCCGTGTCTATGCCAAAGTATTTTCCAAAGAATAAGTACAATCAGAGCCACAGACAAAAGCAGACGTTTCCAGATATTCTCGGAGAAATAATGTAAGATATTGATGGAAGAATAAGAAGAGACTTGTTACAGAGAGAGGGCAAAATCTGGAAAAAGCAGTTATGGAGGAATTTACACCTTGATACTTCAGGTCAGAGTTACACTGCAGAGGAGTTAAGATAATCTTGAAACATGGGTGTACCAATATCATTATGGGCCCAATAATAATAGACATTATATATCAACATTTCTATGCATGTATGTATTTTTCTTGCATGTGGATAACCTTTACAACAAACTTCACAAAATGTTTACAGGAGTTTGGAGTATATTACTGGTAAATAAAGAACACTGCTCCCATGTCATGTGGAAAATCTGCTGAGTGTTGTAAATACAAAATATAGATTTAGAAATATGCAGGCAAGACGGAATGTGAAACTGTAAATAAAGTGTATGGGCCTTACAACATATTGACTGTGTCTATATTTCCTTATGCTATTTCTCACAGATCTGTCAATATTTACATAATTGCTGTAAAATCATGTTTTCCTAGTTTAAATACTAGACATCCAGGGAAATCTTTTTGCTATCTACATGTTTCTTTAATGTGTCCTGTGAGTAACCACAAATTGTGTGACAGGCAGATTAAATCATTAGGCCAAGTACATATTCCACTTAGCCTACTGCCCAGCTTCAGGAAATTGCTAGAAATTATTCATAATTTAAATACTGTTAATATGCAACTGACATCGCAAAATCCAAAGCAATTCCACATAGACATTCATAGGCTCCGAGTGCAAAAGGATTTGTCATTTGAGCTGTTTTTCAAACTCCAACTCTTGTTGTGTCAAATATTTATAAAATAATAATTTGACGTTAAGAAAGCAATTTATGCATATGTTCATTTTCTGCAACAATCTAGATTACAACTGTTACAACTGCTAATGCAGGCTATAAGATATTGAGCTAGTTCTTCTGAATTAAGCACATTGATATATATTTGATGGAACATCCTTCAGCATTTAAGTGAATGTATAAATAAAGGTTGCAATTGTATCCTACTTCCAGGGAGGGTGCCATATAAAGTTCAATGGGATTTATTGCAGCACAGAATTGTAGATAACTGTGCTAATAAAACATCAAGGCTGTAAAAGCTTAACTTTGCAGGAAGTTCCTCTAAGCAATTTTAGGGAAATGGCATTAAACTCCTCTTTTTGTCTGAGTAAATATGCATAGAATGGAACAACCCAGTTACTTTCTAAATTTCCTGGGTCAATTCAATGAGTACTATAACTAGATAAATGCTTAAATTATGTTGTATAAGCATTGAATAAAAATATTGCATTGCTAAAATTGCATCCAGCAAGCCTTTCCTTCCTCTTAAATTGGTTCTTTCAGAGTTACTGGTCAAGTCTAAGCGCTGGGGAATTATACTAGAGTACATAGTGCCCTGAAAAAGCATCTGCCTAACTATATATCAAGCATCTGCCAGCAATGCCACCACAAATAGAACGACATAAATGGTGTTATGCATCTGCCTCCTGCTCTCAGCAATTAAAAGTTTCAGAAGTACCCACACCTATGAAGGATTCTGTTCCTTTGTAAATACATCACTGGGACCAAATGGAGATAGTACTAACACAGATGGTACAGAGATGGAATTAACACTCCAACAAATTCTGGGTTTTCTTCGGACTTTTCACAATTCTCCAATTTTGCTCATTTTTAGCACCGATCCACATACATCTCTATCCTTTCTTCATCTTAGCCCACTCTGCTCCACGATAGATGAGACATCCATTGAAGCAATTTGGCAACAGAACAATATTATTATTATTATTATTTTGCTCTCCAGGAAAATAAATTTGCACCTACCTAACAGGTATAGTAACAACATCTCAATAGAACAGTAGTATCTATCCTATATAAGAACTAAGTTTTCCAGGAAAGAAAAAAAGAAATGTAAATGTATCTATGAAGAATGGGATTAGCTCTACTACAACAGTACATTAAATTTGCTATCTTTTCTTGGCTGTCAAAATCATATGTTCACCTTACTTGGAAAATATTAGAATAAAGTTTCCATTACAGAAGTGTTTTCTATCTGTGTCTCTTTCTGTGTCTCTGTCTCTGTGTGTGTCTCTCTCCCCTCCCTCTCTCTCTCTCTCCTTTCATCCACCACTGGTGGCCTGAAAGTTTGAGAACGCTGCATAGTATTCAGCAGTTCCTAACACTGCACTCTTCTGGACAGAGAACTCTGAAGTTGTTCCAGGGATGGACTCGGGGGGCGGGGGGGGGAGACGTGTCACAGTCCCAAGTGCTCCTATCACCACTGGGACCACTTTGCCCTTTCCTTTCCTCCTTTGAGACTCTGGTATTTCTCCAGCTTCTCATATTCCTTCTTCATTATGCAGTTGTCAGTTGGTACCATTATATCAATTATCATTGCTGCCTTCTGGTCCTTGTTTACTACCACGATGGCTGATTGGTTGGCCATTACTTGCCTGTCCCTCTAGATCAGGAAATTCCACAAGGTCTTAGCCCTGTTATTCTTCGCCATCTTCTGTGGAATTTCTCATCAGGATTTGGGAGCGTTTAGCCCATACATTGTGTTCCTATTCAGTGCTAGCTACTTGGCTGTGCTATTCAGCTATGCTGTTCCTGCCTGCATCTTATATCATGTATTGGACTGTCTCTGACATGGGTACCTTGGTATTGTCTAGTGTGGTAGAGCCCTGCTTTTGTGGATCTGTTGTGTAGTGCCTATTCTTGTGCTGCTATGATCAGTGCTTCAGTGCTGTGATAGATACTTTTATTTACGGTCACAGACCAAAACTTCAGTGCTGTGTTTTAGTCCAACCCTTTGTAGCCAAAGGTAGAATTCCCCAATATCTGCCACTCAGCTGTCAATGGTGCATCCCATGCAGAATCTTGTCTTCCCATGGCACTTTCTCTGCTTGGTCTTCCTCCCTTGTCTGCTGCTGCATCAGATATTCTCCCAACAGCTCATCTTTGATTACTATTTTACTAATGTGCTCCTGGATGTTCTGGGTTTCACTCATGATAGTAGCTCTGATCCTTGCTACTCCCTTCTTGCCCTCTTTCCAGATGTGCACAGTCTCTGGGTGTTGGGGTTTAGAGTACGTTTTGAGGAGCTCCAAATTTTCACATTGGCTGAGCATACGTATTGATGGCATGGATCTTGTTCTTCCAATTGAGGTTGTTCTTCAAGGCCTATCTTAACTTACAGTAATATTTTGATGTTTCTGGCTCCCGATTGTGGTTCACACATGACTGTGGAATACCAGGGTATTTGTAGTTGGTCTATATGTCTGCTATATGGCTTGTTAGTGATTCCACTCCATCAGTCTTCCCTCTTTTAACTACCATCAAGTTGCATTTCTCCAGTCTGAATGACATCATAATGTCCTCATTGTAGATTTGTGTCAGATAAATCAGATAGCTATGTCTCATTCACTGTTCTTGAGGAATATACAGTAGATCTCATGTATTCAAGGCCTCCAAAGACTATTTAGGATGTTTTTCCTCAAAAACTAGGATAGTTGCATTTTGATATTTTTCCTATTTTTTAAAAATAAAAATAGGGGAACCTTTGAAGAACTGAGTTTGTTAAGATTAATGTCATGTGTTGGTGAAGTATTTGGTGGTTATAAAAAGCCAGGGGCTGCAACTGCTTTTTATTATATTTACTGGGAGTGAATGTTCAGTGAGATGCACAGATGGGAAATGATATTTATTGCAAGGGTTAGTATCTTTAAAAAAAAAAATTAAGCCCCTAACTTAATTACAAAACCCTGACGTACCAAACACTTGATTACATTGCCAAAGATACATTATTGATTAAGCCACCAGCATGCTAGTTTTGCTGATGCAATAATGCTCTCAGCAAAAGTGCTCATTGGAGGCGGAGGTGATGAAATGTACATGGAATAGAATGGAAATTCTGCCCCCGACATTCTGGGACAAGGCTAAAGTGAATGACTATGATTTGTTTATCTACCACATTTTGGAACTGCTCCTCTTCCTCACAGGTCCAATAAAATATTAAAACAGAAAAATTATATATAAAAGTTAAAATTTAAAAACAGGCTAGGATAATTAAAACAGATTAATTAAAGGGAAAAGGGGGGCTCTCAGAGTACTAACCAGCCCCATGGCTGCATTCCATATCATCACAAGGGCCAGAAAGCATAGCTTGCGCAGTAACAATAGGGCACCGGTGTCACTGTTCTGCTTTTATTGTCATTTGCTCTGGATACCTTTCTTTCAGCTTTTATTTGCAATGCCATTCGCATTGGGAAATCTATTCTTCAGATGCTTAATAGAGGTAGTCCTCGAATTACAACACTTCATTTAGTGACCATTCAAAATTATGGCACTGAAAAAAGTGAGTTATGACCTGTTTTCGCACTTATGACCGTTGCAGTATCTCCCTGGTCACATCATCAAAATTCAGACACTTTGGCAACTGACTCATATTTATAATGGTCACAGTGTCCTGTGATCAGGTTTCCCAACCTTTTGACAAGCAAAGTCAATGGGGAAGCCAGATTCACTGAACAACTGTGTTACTAACTTAAATGACTGCAATGATTCACTTAACTGTGGCAAGAACTGTGGCATAAAGTGGGGCAAAATTCTGCTGTTGTGGCCTAGAGCTCTAGCCTCACAAGCAGGAGGTTGTGAGTTCGATTCTAGGTAGAGGCAGATGTAGGGTCTCCTGCTTGGGCAGGGGATTGGACTAGATGACCTACAAGGTCCCTTTCAACTCTGTTAATGAGAAAACTCAATTAACAAGTGTCTCAACAACAGAAATTTTGGGTTCAACTGTAGTCGTAAGTCGAGGACTACCTGTAACAAGACCTGAGTTACAGCAGCGTTTCTGAACTTCAAGATGGCTGAGGAATTCTGGGAGTTGAAGTCCACGTAACTTAAAAATCGCGGAGGTTGAGAAACACTGCTCAAAGCCATTGGCCCAAGTCCAATCAATGCAATCCCTAGTGGATTTCTGATTTTACCTCTTAACGTCTCACTTTCTCCCGTAATTTTACGACTGTGACCCCTTGGATTAAAACTAAATATCCCTCAGTATCGGCCAATTTCCTTCGCGCAGGCGCAGTCTTCTGTTCTCGCATAATAAGACCCCGCCAGCTTCGTGGCCCAAAACTGAGTGACGTAGACAGCCCGGGCTAGGCCATGTGAGCCGGCTGCCAATAGCGCCGGGTAAACGTCCGCCAAGATGGCGTCGGCGCGGTACCGGCGCTTCTTGAAGCTCTGCGAGGAGTGGCCCGTGGAGGAGACCAAGCGCGGGCGCGATTTGGGAGTCGTGGTGCGGCAGAAAGTGATGCAGGCTTTCCGTGAGGGAGAGAATACCCAGGTGGGACCCGGCATCGGGGGGCTTCCGCTGTAAGGGGCTGAGCTATGTGATTGGCGGCGCCAAGGTCGTTTACTTTGCGGCGACCAAGCCTCCTCGTCCCGGGGTAGAGCGAGGAAGGGGCTGTGTTGTGGCGCTGTTAAATGGGGGGCTTGGGCGGAACCGGGGCTGCGGCAGCGTAGGAAGCTGTGAAAAGTTCAGGACTTGCCTTTTTTTTTTCTGCCGGCCGCCTTATCGATTTATGAATGGGGATCAAGCTATACAGAGTCAAGGACTTAGGCGTGTTATCTGGAAGGGAAGCCTCTGCGTGATTTTCAATTCTGGGATCTGGGAGGAGCTGTGCATCTCCAGTTTGCACGATGCTTCGGGGTTCCTTTTTTTGTATTTAAGACTTCATGGAAGCATTTTTTCATGCGTAGCAATAGCACTTACACTTATATACCGCTTCACGATGCTTTACAGCAGGGGTCTCCAACCTTTGCAACTTTAAGTCTGAAGGACTTCAGACTTAGGTTGGAGACCCCTGCTTTACAGCCCTCTCTAAGCTGTTTACAAGTCAGCGTATTGCCCCCAACAATATGGATGGAAAGGGTTTCTCCCGCCCCCCCCCCTTACCTTTGGTACTGTAATAAAGCTAAAACACATGCAAATGTTGAGAAAGATTTGCCTTGCCCAGGGGCAGGGAGATTGGATCCATTGCCCTGAGAAGTGCTAGCACCTCCATAGGATGGAGAGGTTTTGCAAAATGTATCATTCTGTGTCATATTTTAGAGCCAAAATAGGTTACAAAAATGAAGGGACCCGGATACAGCACTTGTGAGATGGTAAATGTTGGTATTATGTACTGTGGACATAAGTTATGTTGGATCTCCATAACCCAGTGATATATATATTTTTGGTCTTAGGTTCATTATGTGGGCATATTTTAGGGCTGTTTACTCAATCACATATATACTCTTTCTATGGATTATAATATATACTTTGATTTGTAGAAGATTGACAAAAAAATGGAATTCACACAAGATTCATGTTAAATCTATTTTAGGAAGCTTTTTCATTTGATAACTGATTAGGTATGACAGTTATAATTGAAACATCTTCTAAACATTAAGAACATACAATCTATTTTTAATTATGGTTGTGAAATGTGTAAGTTTTTAATTCCTATTTTACTGCCATCTATTCTTGCAGATTGCTGACCCAGTGACTTGCGATGAAATTTTTGAAAGTTTAACCAAAATTCATACTAACTATTATAGAAATAAGGTGAGTTCTGCCATTGTGGCAAATATGAGTAATGTAGTGATTGCTGTCTTTATAATTTTCTAATAGGCATACTGTTTAGATCTGTTCATTATCTTAGTTCAAGAAAAAGACAATCCCCTTATTCTGAAAATTTGTATAATCTTTGAAAATAAGTCTGAAACGTGTGCATTTATAGGCCCGAATATGCACAAAGTCTGTTAATTAATATAATAATACTCTAGTACCTAGCAAATGTATTTCATTTCTTGCCATTTATTTCATTACCTTGTCAAAAGCTGTTTTCTCTATCAGAGAAGGGGAGTATATTTATATATCTGTTTTTTTGTTTTTTTTTTGGAATAGTATCCACGTCTGAGAGATACAAACTTCTCTGGAGTGCCAGTGGAGGAATGCAAGTTGGTGCTTGCAACAGGTATTTAAACTAGTAACTGCTTGGAGTCTATTTACGAGGACAACAACATTTATTGGCATAAATCTAGTGTCTTTTGTACACTAGATTCATGTATAGTTTTTGTACATTTTTTTCTTTCTTCCTCTGGGCTCTTTTGCACACAAGAATTTGCTGCCATTAACTTTCTGTCTTGTCAACAACTTGTCAAATATATTCTAAAAACACTTGTAAATGACTGGTTCAGTGGCCCTCATTGAGATTTGTATCTTAGTGGCTGTAAATTGCATGTTGGTGTAAAGTGATACACAATAATCCATTTTTAATCCAAAGAAGCTGTGAATAATTTAAAGAGTAGATGTGTCAAGCTTTTTTTTAAATGCATGAATCATTCCACATAAGAATCTACTCTTCTAGGCTACTTTAGGTTTAATGGAGCAAGCCGTTTCCCATAGCCCCAACTGCCATGTTCATATTTCTTCCATTTAAAGTCACATGACTCTTGGAATTCAGTGGATACAATATAGTAGCATTCCATACCACTCTTTCAATATTTCATTGCTGTATTTGAGAAGTCCAAAGAAAGAAATGGATGTACAGGTAGTCCTCGGCTTACAACCACAATTAGGAAATTATCAATTTCCATTGATAAGCAAAGGGGTTAAGTGAGTCATGCCTTATTTCACTATCTTTTTGCCATGCTTGCTAACCAAATACCTGCAGTGATTGACCCAGTTGTAAAGCAAATCCAGCTTCCCCTATTGACTTTGCTTGTCGGAAACTGGCTGGGAAGATCGCAAGATGGTGCCATAAATACATAGCAGTTGCCAAGCACTTGAATTTTGATGAATAGTTATAGTGCAAGGACTGATAGTGAATCTCTTTTATCAGGACCGTTATACCTTCAAATAGTCCTTGAACAGTTGTAAGTCAAGGACTACCTGCATGTGGTGCTAAGGATCAGCCAAAAACTAATATGTAATATAAGAATTGTAAGAGGAATTCCATATTCTTTATCCACTTATTTTCTTCTTTGGATCAAAAAGATGTGAGGAATAGATCTAAATGTATAATGCCTCTTCTATATAGGGTACATTATATGGAAGCTAATAAAATCTATTATCATTTAATAATTTTCTATTATAATTATTTTGTTTTTTGTATATGTTTATAAACTCAATAGAATGCATTCAAAATGTCTGGAGCTAAAGTGCAGGTTTTTGTTCAATACATGTAAAAAATTTACTTTTTCCTGGCTCTAGAATTGCTGTATTGAATAAAGAAAGCATATTGTCTGAGGCAACAAAGCAGAAATTTAGATGGAAACTAATGCTTTGCATTTTAGGGTTTTGAAGGTGTAGCTTAAAATAGAATTATTGCTTGTAATTGTGAGTATTCAGCTGTATGGATTGCAAAAGCGTGTGGATTAGGGAGGTAAAATCTCTTATGACTTCCAGTTGCATACTGGAAGAAGTACAGTCACCTATATTTTGTAAAGCACTCTTAAAACAGTAGGTAGAAATATAAAACTTTATTTTTTTTAGAAATTATTCTGTCTTAATTTATTCAACTACCATTGCTTGCAGAACAACTGAAACAACTGGAGGAAGGAAAGCTTGGAAAATTGAAAAGGTTACGTGAAAAATTCTCTGCCAAGCGTCACAAAGAAGATTCCAAAGAATAACTCAGTCTTTAACTGGTTTTGTCAAGCATTGTTTTTGCCAGTACAGCTAAACCACCTTGTTACCAGCAAAGGACAATGGGAAGCTATTCTGAAATGGGATAAACTAGCTCCATTTGACTACATTGGTTTATGAAGACTTAGAAAGTCCATCAGAAGAACAGGAAATGATATAGTTATATGCTGTGGGTGTTCACCCATCTGCGCTAGTGAATGTCATCTTGCAACTGATGTGTTGGAGTCTAACAGAACTGTAGTTTATGTTAAAACAAAACAAAATCTAACATTGGGATTCTGTGAAAGAGATGTGTGGCTTCTTTCTGTTAATTAGCTTGTGTATTGTTTACTGAAAGGCAGCATTTATGTGGGAGGGGGCTTACCATATGTTGTGCAGAATTGAATATTGAAAGGACAAATTTCTATTCTGTGACTGCTGCTTGTGTAATCAATGAGATAGCAAAGTAGTTCCAAATACATGGGCAGTTCCCAATTTATTTATTTTTTGCTGCAGTGTATATAAAGTCCATTTTCAGTGGCCAAGAAATAACCGCACAGACCAGTAGGACATGTTAGCATCCTAAGAAAATAGTGTGCTTGGTAAAATATGTATCAGCACATACACAGATCTTGTGGTTTACAAGTCACTATGGCCACGGTTTCATAGAACCAGGAATAGAAGCTTCCATGGAGGGAAAATATTTGTAGCCTATATATGAGGGATCCTCAGGCCGCAGCTCACTACCAGGCCTTGAGCCATTTGGAACTGGGCTGCGGAAGAGGTACACACAAGCCCATCCGTACTTGCATGAGCAGTGGGAAAGTGTGTATATACTCCATTTGGGCAACTGGTGAGCACCATGCCCATCGCTTGAACAAATGGAGCTGCACACATACGTGCTTGCCCGCTGTTCACATAGAACCACCCCACCCCACACACCCGTCCAAAAAACCGGAAAGGTTGGGGAACACTGCTATGCATTTAGCAGATGATTAGAATAAATTACTTCTAAAGTAGACTTTTAAAACTTACAGCTTTGGCCTTGGGTGACTAACAGTTATTTAGTCAAGATCTGTCATTTTACAAAGTTACCAACATTATCAAGAGGCTGCTGATTCATCTGCTTTCCATTTATTATATTTTGTGTTTAAAATTTCAGAAGATTCACTTATTAACATTTTAAACTGTGTTTGAGAAACAAACCAGATGAAGATAAATTACAAAGCTGGGTTTATGATTAGTAAAATATTTTCTTACTAAATCTGCACAGCAGTCTGTATATTTGAAGAACACTGCTTTGGTCCAAATGTGAATGAAATAGACTCACTTCTTGATTGTTTCTAGCCTCCCCCATAGACTAGTGCTAATGAAACCACTGGCCACACTTAATTTACACAACTGTATTTCTGTCTTTTGCTTACATTTGACAGCAGCTAGCAGGAGTAGATTTTACAGGGGGCTTTTTCTTATACAAATCTTCTAAATTCATAGGAGCAAATTATTCTGTCAAGGAACTTCTACGTTCATATTTCAGAACTTTTATACTTGTAGTCCTACTCTTTTTTTCCCCTCCCACTTTTTCTGCCGCTCCATTCCATCACTGGTATAGACTAATTATAACTGATATTTCTGACACCCATGACAGTTAAAACATTTTCTCACAAACTCGTAGTGCCTGGAAGCAGAATGAATTCTAAAAGTATTATACTATTCTATTGAGTGAACAAGGCACAAACTGCACATTCGTACTGCAGCATGAACAGCGCAATCTTTCATTAATGTCCAGTCTTGTCAATTGAAGAAAAAAAAGCCATTTCATGAATTATGATTGCTTGAACTATTAACTTAATAGAATATTTTCTTGCAATTTCTTCTTAGTTGAGATGTGATTCTAGACACAAAATGTTCATGTCTTCAAAAGGTTTAACATGAAACACTTGCAAATAAATCCTTGTATGGTGATTTTCCATATGAATAAGTTAAAAAGGTAGCAAGCTTCTACTTGCTGACAACGGTCAATTCTATTTGCAACTGGCTACGTAGCCATCCAAATGTAGTGCATCGAGGAAAAAAAGAAGGAACAGTTATAATATAGTTCAAAGTGAATGCATATGAAGAAACAATTAGTCATGGCTTCAGTTTCTTGCTGAATTAAATGCCTTCAATCAGTCCTATTTGAGATAAAGGGAAGTGCTGAGGTTTTAAGAACTGTCACAGCCTGGACCAGTGTTCCTTGTCAATAAAAACTTTGCAAGGAACTTAGTACCAATACCTCCTCAGGAAGTGCATACATATCTATATACTACAGTTTCTGTTTGAAGACTTGGATTCCACTGTTTCAGTGATTTATTGTGTTCTGGACATCCACAAAACCCATTCGTTGCCTCCGCTTTCTTTGCTCTGTCATCTGAAATTTGCAGTAAAAAAGGAACATTAAAACATGGTCCTTAAATTTTCTAATTAAGGATTCACAATAGCTATAGTTCTTGAACTATAAATGACTTTAGATAGTTTGCAATAATATAGCTGATGCATTCGTCTCAACCTTTTCTTGTGTATTCCTCCACTTCATACAAGTTATTGGTATAAATAAATATCCTCAAGAAGCTTACATAATTCACTCCAGCTATACTTTGCACTAGAAGGTAAACTATTCCAAATACAATTATTTTTTAAAAAAATCAGATGGTTTCTATCAAAGGCAAGCCTTATACTTATTACAAACTAAATTGGTGCAAGAAAATGGAAAGCATAATTTGAAACCTAGGGTTGAGAGGAAGCTTGTACTTCTGTCATAATTGAGAATTTTTCAGAAAACTGAATGCACATTCTTCATTTTTCTGAAATCAGTATGTCATTTTTTTTAGTGAGACACATTTTTGTTCTTCAAAATACATAACTTGACACTTATGCTAGCCCCTTCTAAAATTTAGAAAAATATAGTCCAGTAAAAAAACACCAAAATATTAGATGTTTTGATTACCTGCTCCTTCAACTCGTTCAGCTGTGAAGTGAGATGAGATACCAACTTCATGGTGCAATTCAGTTTATCCTGAAGACATCGGATCTCATTTTGTTCTCCTTCACCTTCATTACTGACCAGGGACATGGCTCGCATCCGAGGGAACCAATCCAAGTTCTTGTTCTACAATGATTATTTAAAAAAAAAACAGGAATTTAAACAGAGTTTAGAATTGTTTTTTAAAAACCATACAGTAAGATAATGAAAATAGAGTAAGATCTAAGGCGGAAGTAAAATTTGTATGAGTTATATAACTTAAAATAAAAAATCTCTTTAATATGCCTGAAGAAGAGAAAATACTATGTAAGTGCCAGATGAGTCTTTCTGGATTGGTATTTCTATTAATGCCTTCTCCTTTAGAACTACTGACTCACTTGATGAATGGATGGAAGGTACCTAGCAGAAATCTCAAACAATAATTAGAAGATAAGTATCAAAGAATCTCCTATAAAGCAACCTAATCCCAAATCTTTGGAAATTTTGACATTTTTTTTTGAAATGTGGAAAAATACTGGCAACTAGTGTGCATGCATGTACGTATGAATGTATGTATGTAGGTGCAGAGACAAAGGATGACCTTGGCTTTCTAGAAAGGAATTTTGTTTGGGCTACATAGCATCTAACTCAGGGGTGGGCAAACTGCAACTTTAAGTCTGAAGGATTTCAGCTTCCAGACTTTGAGAGCTGAGCGCTGAAGTCCTTCAGACTTAAAGTTGCAAAGTTTGCCCACCCCTGATCTAACTCCATACAATTCCCCTTTCCATTTTCCTACAATAGAAAATGCATAGTAGAATAATAGAAAGTGTGGCAGGCCAAGATCCAAAAGGAATATGGTTGCAGGCCTGACACAGAATAGTTCAGTTTCAATTTCGAAACTGAAACTCAATTATTTCGAGTAATTGCAAGAACAATGGGATATAAACAGTTATCACAGTGTGCCCTCTTTCCAGGAACAGTCATGAGACATACCTGATTAGCAAGTAACAATAGAATAGTTGTATCTTATGGTTGAGTTGTGGGATTCTTGATTAGCAAATGCTGTGAATCAGCCAGATCATTACTGCTTGTGGCAATGATGAGTCTAATATCACTGTCATATAAATTGGGTCTTCCAGAACAGCATAAACAGTCAAATATTTCAACTTATCTATCTTTTCTGATTTGATTCATTTATAAATTGGTGGTGATTCAGCCTGCATTCTGATTGCCAAAGTAATTAGTTAAAACATGAATTATGGAAAATCCATGGAAGAGAACAATAGTTTTCCTGTGGGGAGACCGCTTCCTGCTTGTTTCTCCCTGACGGCCCCTTTGGGGTACAGGGGCTCTTTAAGGGCCCCCCACCAGACGGGCGGCGTGCGGGCGAGCCCCACCCCCGCCG
>JAPKID020000347.1:0-17707 GCA_026931265.2 Tropidonophis doriae | reverse complement strand
AAGTTTAATGTATTTTTACTGTGTTGTTTGTAATGGAATTTTTTAATTATCCTGTGCACCACCACCCCCATTTTTGAGGGGCTGCCACAAAGAAGGGATCAATTTATTTACCAAAGCACCAGAAAGCAAGACAAAAAGAAATATTTGGAAACTAACCAAGGAGAGAGTGTCAGGGTAATGATGATTTAATAGCTGACCAGCTGCTGTAATGTTGTAATGCTGTAATACTGAAATGATGAGGCAATGAGAATGTGTCAGCAGAGTGAATTAACTGTTATCACTCTAAGAGGCTGTATATGAGAGGCCCTGTGAGGGTGTCCCTCTCTCCGTGTGTGTTTCTGTGCTATAGTTGTTGATTGATTGCCTGACTTTGCCTAGTACATGTATGTATATATTCCTTATAGATAAACCACTATTTGAAAGACAAACTGCTGTTTATTGTATTTTGCTCCTGGTTGTCTCAAAATTGTCACACTGTGTGCACCCTGACAAAGAGAAGTAACCTAGAACTAAGAAATTTCTTGACAATGAGAACAATAGAATAGCATGCCTTCAGAAGTTGTGGGAGCTCCATCTCTGAAGGCTTTTAAAAAAGAGACTGGGCAGCCATTTGACTGAAATGGTATAGGGTTTCCTGCTTGAATAATGGGTTGGACTAGACAATTTACCATTGTTAATCTGTTATTTTCCCTCTCCATCTCCATTCCCAATTAATTGAGAATGGAATGCTGAATGTCGTGACTTTATTTTTTTGTTGTTCAGCAAGGACTTGAGCTTGAGTTCAGCCACTCGTGGAATAAACATTTATTCCCTTTGAATCCGATATGTGCTCAAAGCATCATTAGTCAAGGGTTTGGGTTTTTTTGAGGAATTCTTTTTTTCCTGTCTCCTTTCTTACTCTGACCCTTTTCCTTGTTTTTTTCTTGCTGAATGTTAAGGTATTTTTGACCAGTTCTGGCAAAACAGTAGCGGAAATTTTGAATAATTTGGAGAACTGGCAAATACCACCTCTGACTGGTCCTGAATATTCCCAGTTGATCAGAGTTCCAGCTGATTGGCTGGGTCTTCTCCTGTTGCCTCACGGAGCTGGAAAGCAGGTTAGTGGGGTGGGGAGGAAATGGGGATTTTACAGTATCCTTCCACTGCCACACCCAGTAAGCCATGCCCTGCCCACCAAGCCCCGCCCACAGAACCGGTAGTAAATTTTTTTAAATCCCACCACTGATGTGGGATTCTTTATAATAAACCAAATTTTCCATACTTCATTGTTTTTAGCAAGTCAGATGTCCTTGGCTCTCAAAACAGGACAGGAACACAAAGAAATGCTGTCATTTCAAGAAACCCATCTTTCCCTTTCACCAAGCTAGCAAATAGTTTTGTGTTTACAAAATCAAGAAGAAAATGATCCAGTTAATTAAGACATTACATTGTAAAGATGGTTGAGGAAATAATAATAATAAAGGAATAATAAAGAAAGATTTTCAATGATAATCATATTAAGTCTATATTTTATTCCTACATTGAAACTAATTTTTTAAAAAGCAGTTATTTGTGTGCAATTGAATCTGGGATTGCTGTCTGTACTTGGGGAAAAAACAGCTGCAGGCAGGCAAACCCCTCCCATCCAAGGATCAGCATAATTTATGCTTTCTTTTCAAAAGGGTTGTGAAACTTTACAGCTCCAGAAACCTGAGAGAAATTCATTCATTCATTGCACCCAGGCCAGAGTCCCAATTGTCTTGCTAATTGAGCCACCTCCTTATGTTTTCAAGGACATGCTAATGTCCAGAGACAGCCATATCTTACCAGGCCCTTAGTTTGCAAACATAAACACTAAGACATTGTGGCTGGGTGTGTAGGTGAAAAGGAGATGAAAAAATAGTAAGCAGTTGGGGAAGCAGGAGGCAATGTTTAGAGATTGACAACCATTGAAAGCAGGCAACAGGGCTATCAGCCAGTCAACTTGGGGCTTCCAATTTTTGTATTTAAAAGTATATTATTTGTAATGATCTACGCTTATACTAAGAAATTACAAAGCACAATTCCTTTAATAGCAAGTACATAAATAGGGCTTAGTATGCTGTGAAATTTATTTAGGTGCACTGCAGACGGCTCATAGCACATCTGCTTTTACTTAAAACTACATTAATCTTAATGATTGACTTCTTGAAGCAGTGCTATTTTTTTTAGGCTGGTGTGGAACTCTAAACATGAAGTCACTTTGACAATTAGCAGTGTTGATGTATTTGTGCATGGTTTGAAGCACATCTAAATAATGGTGAAATTGTGCAATCTTTTGTGCGCATGCATTAAAATTAAGCCCTATCTCCAAAATTTGGCCCTATTTAAGTACATGCATGGCCAGACTTGCCGGAGTGGATTAATGGCAGGCTTTTTCAGGTGGACAGCTACTGGTAGCTGGAGTGACTGTTACAGGTAGGCAAGGGTACACGAGGTGAGGTACTCGCTTTTTGGCTGCGAAAGGAGCGGCCCAGTAGCCAGGTGAGGTGTGTGGGGAAATTAAGACACTCCTCAAAAAGGCCCTGCTGTTTTTCGGGGGTCAAAAGAAAATAAGACCCACTCATATTTTCGAAGGAAAATGGTAGCTAAACCAAACTCTACATGTGAGTTAATTTCCTTTGTGATCTAGCCTTATGTTAATATCACCTGAAAAATAACCCCAAAATATAACTGCAGATCTGGTCCACAAAAATCCGTAAGTGGCAGCAAGAATTTTCAGTATCTGCTAGCTCTCTCCTTCGAAACCTAGAAATTCGGTTTTCTTTTGCTTGACATAGTGTCTGATGACAAGAAGTTTTGAACATGCTATAAAGTCCAGGGAATCATTCTAAATTGAATTGGTAAATTAGTCTCAAAATATTTATATTTTATATTAATTTCTTCTAAAAACAGCTCATTTTTGACATGGTTTTTTTAAATAAATAAATTGGAAATTGAAACTGATAGTTCTCCCCTCCCTAATTTAGGAAACATGTATACCAGGTTACTCAGCTAATGCACTGATATGATTCTTATAGATTAAAAGAAACTTCTGAAGAGGTCTACTCTTCCATATGGGTGTAATTGTAAGTTTAGAGTATATTTAGAGTGTTCATATTAAAACTGTTACACATTAGGTGAACTGTAGCATACTTTGCAGTGAAATACAAAGCAAAAGAGGGATTGGCACAAAGCAAGTGAACTGAAAATAGATAAAAGACGATGTTTTAATTTTGTGCATCAATATAACATGAAAAAATTAAAACACAATTCTGTTTCTTAAAAAATATGACTTCCTATTTAGGTTTATTTTTTTCCTTTAATACAGTTCAGCATTTCAAAGTTTTGCATTCTACACACTGTTCTCAATTATTAGCATCAAAACACAAGACAGAGCAAGACCTTCAAATACAAATAAATACCAAATAACGATACAACAAACTGAAGGACAACATAGAATAATGCTATTGGGAAATTAGGATATGTTGCTAATAGTTATTAACAACATTGTATTGCTGAGCAATAAATTATACACTTCAAAGTTTCCTTTCCTTTAAAAAGAAAATACAAAAATCATTGATTACCAGGTTCACTTACTTGCACTGTATCCTTTATAGCTATCTATAATTAAAACAGGCAGAATATACACAATCAAATGAGGTTGGCCTTCTTTGGTCTTTGTTTCTGGATCAGAAAACAGAACACAACCAATGTACCTTTTACCAAAGAATAGAATATGAAATAAAACACCACACAAGTTTACACAGACTGATTTTGTACAGAGTTCATAGTACTGATGCATTTAACAGGTATTTCTTCTTGGAAAAGGATGACCATTTTTTCCATCGCATTGAATTAATGGCATTTTATGGATGTTAAAAGGTTATCCTACTTGTCTTAAATAACAGATTCATAGTCCATCATTTCAAGATGGGGTGTCCCATTCCATCCTCATTTATCCTGAACCTCTGGAGGCTTTGGATCACAGTGAAAAAAACTATTTTCTCATACAAACTGTAGAAGATATACATTTTAGAGAGCTAGAGAGAAAATAATACAATACAAGGTGGTTCAGTGCCTTGGCAATTCAATGATTTGCCCCCATTTTCCAAGTGCGCAAAGACTAACTCTCTGCCAGGAGAAGAGGTCCTGGCTGGAAAATATTGTGTTCACATGCAATAGCTCTGCTAAAGTTCAGAATCGTCTCAGCAGGGAATGAGTTATTTCAAAATAGTGGTTTATTTCAAAACCCCAGTTTACCAAACTGTTCACGATCAGAACTCCCTTTGGTTAGAAACTAGTCTTTCTACAAGTGGCAATAGCAAATTGTAAGGAAAGAAGCAATCTTTCCATCCATCATCTGATAAAAATGGCAAAGGTAAGAGAACGAGATCTAAGTCTAGTTTCAAATGTTATGGGATTTTAGACCTGGGATTCTAATTTAATGCTTATAAAATCTGGAGTGCTTGCATGCTTCCAATAAGGAATCAGTTATTGAAAAAGTATTATAGATACGCACTGCCTATTCCTAAACTTTAATGCATCTGACACACACACTGGTGCTTGAATTGATGTATACCCACAACACAACACACTTAGCATCATACTAGAACCACAAGCAAATGTTTAGGATTAGGCTTAAAACTTTCATGAAACGGAAGACGAAAAGTTACGTGGTCTTGCCAATTTGTTAGAAGATAATTAAAGATTTAATCAATTCTTTTTGTGGCCTAATGCTAATTTAAAACCATACAGGATAACCATGTTCTGCAGCCATAATAATGCTTCAACTTTCCTCCATTTTGCATTAGTCTCAACATTAGAGATCAATTTCAGCATAATATTTTACATTCAAAAGATGGCTCTTAATGATTACCCTCAGTGTGAATTTTGCTTATGTGAGATTATTTAGATTCCCCTCTATGAAAGACTTCAGATAAGGAAATAACAATTCCCTTCATTAAGGAGAGGCCATACAATCTACATACATCAACAAGGTGGTCTGTGTTTCTCAGCTTTATCTGGCATTTGCACAATAACCACAGGAGGTCCCACAAAGGAGGAAAAGTGAAGTAATGTAATTGATTCAATTTGTCATTAGAAATGAGGAAGGTTCATCCTTTTATGAAGTAGCTTGATGAGTTGTTTCACTCAAGTCTGTTGAAAAAAAGGACTTATTTTCAAATTTGCACAGCCCTACTCTATATGGAGAAATGTATTACAATGAGTTATTTTTTTGTCTCTTTCAATTCACACAATAAGTAATGAATCTCATATTCACATTCTTCAGGAGCCATGAATGGATGCAAGATATTTATGCTGGAAGTGATCCTTATATTAAAAAGCAGGAAGTAGTAGTTAAGCCCTCAATGTATTTTCTTTAAAATACTTAATTATAATATTCACAGTGCAGAAGTTGACAGAAGAGAATTAAGTCATGCGCTTAAAATATTTTTAAGTTCACCTTGTCCAATAAAGCCCTTAAAACTGAAATCTTTAAAAAAAAAAGTTCTACCAGAAGGTTTTATGAAATCAAGACACAGGTTATCGTTACTGTTGGGCACACACTGGAATATACATACTGAATTTCTCAATCTCATCAATTGCAAAAGTAAAATGACATCATAACGTGTACATCGGACAAATATGTTCCCAAAGCATGATGACTGATCAGTCAGTTATACAGGATAAAGCAGGTTCCTTGCCCATTTCTATGGCACAGCAATAAATAACATTGTTTAGTGGCCTAAAAGTAGCACAAGGAGGTCAGAGCCTGGGTATTCTATATAGCACCTACACAGACTTATCCTCCATAGAACATTCAATTTCAGTTTCTACACAAATAAGCAATTTTGAGGCTTGATTGATATCAGTAAAGCAGTAAAGCACTGCACAGAGGGAAACTGTACCAAGCACCAAGTTATTATTTGGAGTTGACCGAAACCCCATATTCATTGGTTTTAACTATTATTTTTGATTGATAAACAGGAAAAAAAATATTAAGCACAATTAACTGTGAAAGCTGGCAGACATTTTGATGCTGTCAATTCATTTGTCTGTAAAATAGCTCCAATTTTGATCTACCTATTTTTATCCTCACTTTTGGTTTGAAAAAGAGCACATTTAACATTTGTGGCAGTCCATCCAACACAAGTGTATTTTAAAGCAGCAATAAACTACTTCTTTATATTAAGCAAAGTTAAAATTTTACATATCCTGAGCATTCACTGTTGAATAATAACTTAGTAGTATCCCCAAACCATCACTTTCACAACAAGCAGGTAGGAAATGAAAAACTGTCCCGTCAGATAAAGACTAATTACATTACATTTGGCACGCAAGTTTTTCAAGAGGACATACTGTCTGTGACATAAGCCGCCCTTCCCACTTTTGTAATAGGAAAATGGGAAGTCACTTTAATTATCTTATCTACCCCATTTGGCTATTCTGGCTGACTTTATCATTTCAAGGACTGGGGAGAAGCTATCTGTTATCTATTAATTTTAGACTAACATTGCCAAGAGTTGAATAGGGGAGGGGGCAATCTTTTGAATGCAAAACATAGATTCTGCTATTGTCCATCACCTGCTAAGCAATTTTAAAGGGCAATTTGAGAATAACCGCTGAGAAAACTTCACACACATGTCACGCAAAATTATTAGGCCCATAGCTGAAATTAAGCTGTTTTTTTTAATCTATCCACTTATTTATACATTTGCATAGTTGCATGTATGAAGGCATCAAAATGACAGGAGATATCAGAATTTTTGTTAAATCATCAAGGTGCAGAAAAATATCTCCTGTAGTAATCACTGTCTAGCAGCCATGTTGTATACCATATTTTAAGAAGCTAGGAAAGCAATATAAACGAGTGTTTTCTCTTTTAAAGTTTCTCAAGGCAAATTGTAACATTTTAAAATAATGCAATCTCAACCATTGACGGACCAGATTATTAAATTAAAATTCTAGAATTCAAATAGATTGGCCAGCTGTTAACATCACTGTTTCATATATTCAAATATTCCTTCTGCTCTTTCTCATGGTATAAGGAAGGTAGCTTTGAAAAGAGATTGGAGTGCATCTCACCTTTATAGGTTAAGAGATTAATTACATTCCATTATCTGTAATGCCACTACTTTTTTTCCTATTCTACATTCTCAAAAGCAGTGAAAGTTACAATATAAGGCTGAAAATGAATGCTGCATATAAGCCACCCAAATTCTTACTGTAAATAATTGAAACAAAATAAACAGTAAAACAATGCAAACAGTCATACATATTGATCTTTAGGCACTGAAATAATCTTGGTTGGATTCTGTGAGATTAAAAATAGGTTAGCATGATACAATATGAGATGGCAGACTAAAGTGCTTTGTTAAAATATAAGGGAGAAAAGATGCTTGGAGATCTAAGGTGAACTGAAAGTAACAGCATTTGATAACCAAAAACTGACTTAATACTGAGTTCTATGCATGTCCATTGAAAAAAACCTCCCATGGGCCCCTTGGGATCATCATTTCAGAGATATTTCCCTACCTAAACAAAGAAACAGAATGATCATGGGCTGGTAAAAAAAGCTAGGGGATCAGGAGTGGCTTCCATCTTCCTGGTGGCTTCCCCATTGACTTTTCTTGTAGGAAGCTGCAAGGAGAGTTGGAAATGATGATCATGTGTCTGTGGCAGTGTGGCAGCACTGAAGAGGCCGCAACTTTGCCAAATTTAAATCCCATGGGAGCATGAGTCCCTGATTTTGGATGCATTCTTTATGGTGGCCCATTTGAGGTATGTTGATTAAAAATGGTTGCCTTATCTTAATGAAGGTTAAAAATAATCAAACAGACATGAGAATTTTAGTAGTACACAGAAATGCAAGGTGTTTTGTAATATCAAGTGCAACTTTGGAGTAGGAGCATTGAAGGGCAGTACTAATGAATAGCCTTGGGAAAGGAATCCAATAGATATATATATAAAATAACATATTCACATTTTTTTCCAGAAAAGGCGCAATAGATTTGGACTTTTTAACACACTTTTCTCTCAGTTCAGAGAAGATACCAAGACGGCTGGTTTTGTAAGTAGGCATCTCCTCTTTAACTCAACATAAATCAGGGCCAAGCAAAGATATAAGCCTATATGATCAAATCAATCATGAAATATATTATTTGGGGCAGTGATTACTTTTCTCCTTCCCACTGTAGAATCACTTTCCATAAAAAATTTACAAAATTAAAAATTGGTTTTTGAAATTATTTTAATTTTAAAAATGGGGTAACTTTTGGCAATTAAAACAACCTGGTGATATTCTGCAGCAATATTTGTTATGTTTTATTATCATTTAAATTATATATTTTCTATGGATTGGGTTAACATGGACAAATACTATTAGAATCTTAAGGGAGGTAAAATACATAAAGTATAAATGCAAATTCTAATCCTATTCATATGTCATATTCAATTTACTGTATCAATTTCTTCCACAAACTGAGGCTATTCATGATGAATTAAACAAACATCCTGTGAAGAGTACTGGAGATATATACTATATAAGCTATCGTTCTTTCAGTCTTTTTAGGTAAGCATCTTTATCAAAGAACGTGTTATCATCAAGAACATTTCAGCCATCCTACAAAACTTACTTTAGAAAATGTTAAGGTTGTCTGAACTAAATAATTTTGTCAATAATTGGCTAGCTAGCTTGCTGTGCTATATTAAAAGCATTAGTGAGCCAATGTAGATGACAAAGAGTATATTCACAGCATTAAAATTGGATCATTTTGAAGAAAGCTTTTGCTTCTAAAAGACAACACCAAAATATATGAGAAGATAACCCTAAGCTAATCTTTTGAACAGTATGTTTTGTTTTGAATGGGTGTATTCTCATCCCTACTGCTCCTCCTTTCTGGGTGCTGGTTTTAAAAAGAACCATGAGCTTATACTTTTGTGCTTTGGGGAAACAAGTTATTTTTATCAGCTATCAGACTCTGCAGCAGAAATTCCAGCATTTAGACTGATCTACTGGAGTGTGGCAAGAAGAAAAACGTCACATAATGGTGGGAAAAACAGCTATAGCAATGGAGCCATAACAGCTGCCATAAATATGCTGATATCTGGCCTTATTTATTAACAAGGAAGTCTTAATAAAGTGCACAAGTCCTAATTTTATAGCCCGTTAAGTAATTTGTGTTTTAAATGTGTATATATATATAAAAGGTTTTCAAACTGTCGCACATCAGAGTAATTGGAATATATAAGCCAAAGTTGTTATTGGCAATTTGTTGATTTAAGAAAAAGAATTAGAATTGGGTTTTTTTTAAACTCCATTTGCGTTTTCAGATGTTCTTGGAATAAAGGTTATTTTTGAAGGAATAATGCCAGATTAGAATAGTCTAGATTATAGAACACAACTAACATATTTCAATTGGACATTAACTGCATGATGCAGAAGCTATGGGTACTGAGCCCTTTGGACATCTTCACTAGGGAATCCTGTTTTCAGTAAAATTCTGTAATGCATATACAAAAGCTCAGCTACCTATACTCATGACTATTAGAATAGTATGAGAAGCCAGGTTAATTCTTTCCCCTAAGAAAAAGTGATGGGTTTACATCAGCCTGCGTAAAATTGTGGCATATAGATCTTGAGTAGGAAGTCTTCCATTTGTATCAGAATTAGAATGGTAACGCTTGCCTTCTTACATTGATTTGTACCAGTTGACACCTAAGAACCATAAGAAAGACAGAATACAGCACCTGAATAATGGAAGGCAAGAATAGGAAGACATATTGCTACAAAATGCTCTGGCTGCCAAATAGCAGGCCCTATTCAAGCAGGTGGCTTGAAAACCCATGAAAACCACTCAGCATGCACTGTATATTTATTAACAGAAAAATACCTCTTGCAGGCACTGGGTAGGAAGGCACAGCCATAAAGACCAATGGCAAGGGCAAGAAAAACAACAACGAAACGTGACAATTCAACTGAGTCCTAGACATGAACTCTGTCTATAATGCCCAACGTAAGAGGAAAGCTCAATGGATGTTACATCACTGGCTAGACAACAGGCCACACAATTTCTTTTTCCAGGTCCACATCAGTTCGTTCTAGGGGAGCATTCAGGTTACACAGCACCCATGCAATTAAGCAGCACCCACATGGTTGGTGTACGCTCAAGCTATGCCATTAGACTTACTAGTCTCACAAAGGACTATTAAAACAGAAGTGAGTAAATTCTGTGGGTTGCAATCAGCATGATTTAAAGGCTGGAGAATGCTTTCTAGTAAAGCTCAGGTAGTTGTTTAAGTAGGAGGCTCCTGTGGGTTTCCCTGCAGGGATAGGTGTCAGTTTGCCAGAAAACCATCACTGTGAATTGGCTAGCAAATGTATTCTTTTACAATTCTGAATTGAGCCAAATTGAAATGATTAGCTCTGCTACTTTGAGGCATTTTATCGTGCAGCAGTTTCACTACTGATTTGGAAACTGAAGGGAAGGGGCACTGTCAAAAGTCCAAGCTCCATAGGAGCACCGTGAACAAAAATATAGCACCTGAATAAGTATTTCATTGATGGAAACAGACACAAATCTGGGTTTCCATTTCTGTATGCTGCAAAATATTGGTGGGTTTTACAGATCAGTCAGCGCATTATGCCTAAAGTCCAGTTAAAACAAGTATTCTAACAATCTGAAATTAAAGTCTGAATACAAAACTATGAGCTATAAAGCAGCACGTCACAGCTAAGGCACATGAATGCATGCACACCACCGTATCTCCATTAAGACACTGCTTTCTCCTAACGGATATCCTCTGTTAAGGTAGAAAAAATTTCTCCCTAAAGGATTAATTAGCAGTTTCCCATATAGGTATTACTCAGCACTACGCCTCCTCTCAAACCCAAAAAATATGTTGCACATTTATGCTTTAGCAAAAAATATAATATAATATGTTTATATACACACATCTATTTTATAGAGCTTGGTCTGAGCGCATGAGGCAGAACTTTAAAAACATACAGGATTCCATTTAGAACTCCAAAGTTCAACAAATGCCCTATTTTAGGGTGAAAATTATAAATCTGATAATGATGCACAGCATCCATGAGTGATTTTTTTTCTTAATTTTGAAATAGTGTCATTAACTACGACATATATTGTAGGTTTACATTTCTAAAGAGAAATAACAGCAGTATTGAATAGTTTCTTTTCATATCACAAGTGATAACCTGCATTTGATCTTTTTTTTTCTTCCAAGAAATATCAGTCTATCAACAGTTTTAAAATAAAATGTTTTCTGTAGCAATTAATAGAACTCTAAACAAAAATATGACTCTGATTTAGACACTTTCAAGAAGATCTAGACATTTTTGTCAAGATCTTCTGACAAAGTAATTTTTAAAACAGAGACCAGATGAGGCCTTAAAAATAGACAGTATACTGTATTTCAGACAACATTGCACTTAGATGTTCAAAGTAATATCTTTAACTGCAACAATACTTCATAATTTTTTTTTACTTAACATGCTGACAGTTTCTAGCTAACCCACATGTGAACTTTTATTTTCTAGTTAAAATGAAAGTAAAGTCTGATGTCGTATTCAGCATAAGATACTTTTTTTTCCTCTCCCAAAATATTGTCAATAAATTACAAAAAGCTTTTCTGACAGTGATCTTTGTCTTCATGAGGATTAAGTAACTTGTCAGAACTTGAAGTGTTCCTATTAGTTTAGAAAATACACCACAGTTATGGTTTCTTAATGGGTTGCTATGTTTGCCATTGGACCCTATGCAAGTTATACCTCCAAACTCTTCCTCTGTTAACATAAAGTGGTCCTCTCTGAGCTTTAAGGACCTCTCATTGAAGACAGATATAAAAAAGAGCCCCAAATGGAGTTGTCTTCTGTTGAATCTGCCTTTCTGCTATGTGTCAGGGGTCTGGTAGATCCGAAGTATCCACTATGACTTTAATAAAAATAGTATCATCTTTAATATATGTTCCATTTTCTAGAACAGTTTGTGCAACAAAGACTGGACAACCAGATGCAATATTCATTTCCCCAGTGGGTTTCTTGAAACTACTGCTGTTGGGGTCTGGCTTGAATGCATCTCCTAAGTGGCGCCGAGAAGGTCCTTGATCCATCAACATAAGGGTGACCTTTTGCTTGAATGGCCAAGGAAGCAATGCATCATATTCTCCCCGCATTATAACAAAGAACAAAGATAAGTGCGTCCCTTTGCCCATCCCATCTCCATTGAGGTAAACCCTGGCACACATCTTATAGCCAAAGTATCCTGTATAAAATGGTTGGCTATATAAGGACAAAGTCTTCCCCATAACAGCCTCTTGCTTTCGACGTTTGTAATCTCGAATTTTCCAGATTAATACTCCATTGTAACTTGCTGTTTCCAGGACTTGAAATCGGAGGTCCATGTCAGCCAGACGGATGTCATGAACACTTAGCATTTGATCATGCCTAGATAACTGTGATTCTAGAAGACCTAGAAAGAAAACAAGGGACTTTAGAAAAAAATTAAATGAAATTTACACCCACCAGGTCTTTAAACAATATGATAGCTAATTGAACATGTGAGCCTTGATGCAAAGACCACTGGTTGCTGATCATTCAAATAAAGTTCTCTTGTATGGCTACACCAGTGTTATTCTCACTCTAACGGGCATGATCAGACGCATGAAATTTGGTCATTAGTGCATGTATTGGTTGCAAAATTAATATTTACTGTCATATTTGTGAATGGTAGCTGACCAAGGTAGTTACTTAACAATAAATGGCTATATAGTACTTGAGAATTCAGTGTGAAGAACACCCAGACTTGATAGATCTTAGCAAAACGTGTTCCCATAGTATAAAACATGCAAAAAGCCTAAGGTGAAATTAGTGAAAAATCATCTTCAAATTAATATTTTGATCACGTCAAAAACTGTCTTCAGAAATAATTTTGTGAATCAGTCACAAACCTGCAAAATTACACAAATAAAAGGTTTCCTTCCTGGAGTGTGACTAAGTATTGAATGTTTATATACTTATACTTTTTATTTCAATTTATTTGGCTACCCATCTCAAATGAATGATCTGGGCAGCTAACGGCATTGAAAAATACCATAAAACAAGATAACAATTATATATATTGAATGGCAAGCTGCCCAGAGTCATTGACCAAGATGGCAATAGAAGTTGAATTAAGTAAGCAATCAGCAACTGAAGTAAAAAAAACCAAAAGCACCAGTAAACAAATCAATGCCACATCACAGCCTCTATCACACATCTGGATGGCATGTAACAACTTGCTACAGCCAACTTGCTACAGTTTACTCGCCACAGCCAATTCACTGTGGCTAACACCCCGTAGCCAATTTGCCACAGAACAACTAATGTGGGACAATTTAACAATTCAATTTAATTATTTAAAATAAATTAGAAAATATTCTAATATTTGTCATTCACATTTTATTCTGTCCCTTGTTTTGCATCCTTTCTTTATGATTCTAATCCGCCATTTCTTTGATATTAGTCCTTCAGTGGGTTGTCTTGTGGTGGATTGGTGGTGGCAAGTTAGCTGTGGTGAGTTGGCCAGTGCAAATTGTCTTAGACCCCATCTGGATCTCCAAGCTCAGTGACACAGGTTTAAGGTTTTGGAGGAGAGGTGTTCCAAAGGTAAGTGCAAGTTTGTATATGTGGGGGAGGTATGTGTGCAGGCATATTTGCACACATATGCAGAAATCATATTTTCTGTGGTTTTAAACGTTCTATTATTCTAGTTCATTGGTTTTTAAAATATTATTCGGGACTTTAATCTCTCTCAGAATTCTCCTCAGTAAATCAATTCTCCATGCTTACAAGAGTCACTTTCCTCTCTTTGGAATGGGAGCTTATGAAATTTCAATCACCAGCAGAAGCTACCTGAAGTTCAAGCTCTGAATGACTGTAGTACTGCTCTGCAATGAATGAAGAGTGATTTAAGGTGCTTTAACAGATGGCAATCCTTTTATATGCTAATTTGCCTTTCAATTGACTAAACAATATTGTGTGAGCCTCTTAGAAAGGTACATGTCATATTGCTAATTGGTGGCTTTATTGCTTCATTCAAATGAGGCAATGACCTTTTTATTTTATCTGATCCCATTGTGCTGCTCACAAGAAAGATTCCTCTGAACTAAACATGTATGATGTTAAGCCTTATAGTAGAACTCACCTCAAGCTATAAATGGAGAATGTATCAAGCAAAATATAATGTAATTAAACATCGGGGGTTTTTTCTCCCTTTAGAAAACAATTGCTATTCATTTTCTGAATACAGACTTTATATACTTTATTTCAAGAAATGAAACTTCTCTGGAATTCTGAAAACCTTTTTTTTCTAAAGAACAATCAAAAGTTAACTCATAGCATTATCAACCTTATGGCTTTTAGCAAACTATATATACCACTTTGCTCTAATGGGGCTTAAACATTATGCAAATTAATAAAAGAACCAGGTTAAATAAATAGTTATCTTGCAAGAGGTTACAGGGTAGCCACATTTCAGAATGTCTAATTTGTCAGAATCTGCTGTTACTTCACCATCTCATGTTCAAACTTACCTGTGTTTCTAGCTCCTTGGCCAGTATTTTTATCAATGCTTTCCAGTTCAGTCACCCTGTTCTGAAGGGACTCAACACTACTCTTCATGCTGTCTGCTTCTTCCCAGTTCTGTCGGAAAGGTCGAATCTCCTTGTCTAGTTCTTTCAGCTTCTCAGCTTGACTATCTATTACCCGCTTTTAGAAAAAAGTAAATTGTATAAATATAGAAGAACCTCAAGGAAAATAATACATAGGGAGCACTTAATACTATAAACTTACAGAGTAATTATATAAGAATTTCAAATAAATCAGACATGACTGCCTAGTGCAGGGATGGCTAACCTTTTTTAGACCAAATGCCCAAAGCACTTGTGCACACCCGAACCCCCAAAATGCAATGCATGTGCGCCTTCCATGCTTACATCCCGCCCCTGTGCATGTGCAACTGCCCCATGTGCCTAGCCTGCAGACGTGTGCAGTAGAGACCCAAAGACCAGCTGGCTGGCGGGAGGCACATGCACAGCAGAGCTGAACTGGGGCAACAGCTCGTGTGCCATCAGAGAGGGCGCTATGTGCCACATCTGGCATGTGTGCCATAGGTTCGCCATCACGGGCCTAGTGCGATACTCACCTAAGAAACCTTATTAAATTCAAAACAATTAGGTAAAAATAAAATTTAAGAAACCTTAGAAATCTGGGCAAGTGTTTTTCAATCAATTTTGAACAAACAAATATCTTTGGCATCCATTTAGTTGTGGAAATTAATTTACTAAAACATTTCTATAACACAATACTAGTATTACAGTTACAATGAGAAAAAGAGATATATTGCTATGTTCTTTTTGGCCAGACAAAATCAACAGAGAGAAACAGCAAGTATGTGACTGAGAAAAATCTTGGGGTGAAAAATCACTGCAAAACTTGTTCTCTGCTCCTTTCCAACTGTACCAGCTCCATCTCTGCAAAATATAAGTGTATTATGCAACCAGAAAGGAGTTCCGATTCCTAAACTTTAGTGGGCCATGGCACATCAATGGGACTTTTGCCCCTTACTCCATAGTGCCATACAGTAGTCTCTAAGTGATTTACAGTGTCAGCATATTGCCCGTAACAATCCAGGTCCCCATTTTACAAACTTTGGAAGTATGGAAGGCTGAGTCAACCTTGAGCCCCATCAGGATCAAACTCCAAGCTATAAGTAGAGTTAGCCTGCAATATTGCATTTCAAGCACAGTATCATCACAGCTCTATTGTATTTTCTAATACAATACATTGCCCCATACAATTTGAAAAAGCAGAAAATTTAACTGGAAGCAATTGCAATCACAGGATTTGAAGTTACAAGTATTACTATTCAAACCCAGCGTAAAATATTTACACCAACTATAATGTTCTGTAATGTATCTATATTATTACAGCAGGCAAAAGAAAATTGTGATTTCTGAATCATTCTTTATCAGTTCCCACTACTGATGACAACTCCTAATCTGTTCCAAATTATAGTATTTTACAGATTATATTAGTATTTGGTTAAGATTTTTAAACAAACAATTTATTTCATGTAATCAGTTGTACCCATGGGGTTGCAAAATAACTGGCCAGGATAGATAATTTAAGGAGAGCAAGAAATAGAAGGAGAGCAAGAAAAACCTTTTTGCCTTCTATGTGGCTTGATTATGCCTTATTTGTAAGTCCAAACAAGCTACATAGGGGGAAGTTTAGTACACACACACACAAATACATGACCACAAAGAAGCTGAGGCAGAAATAGTGAAATTTAGGGTTAATGGTATAGACAAAAGGTTCCCCTCGCACATATGTGCTAGTCGTTCCCGACTCTAGGGGGCTCATCTCTGTTTCAAAGCCGAAGGGTCAGCGCTGTCCGGAGACATTACCATGGTCATGTGGCCGGCATGACTAAATGCTGAAGGCGCATGGAACGCTGTTATCTTCCCACTAAAGGTTGTCCTAGTTTTCTACTTGCATTTTTACATGTTTTCGAACTGCTAGGTTGGCAAAAGCTGGCCCAAATAACAGGAGCTGGCTAGGGATTTGAACTGCTGACCTTTCTGATCGACAAGCTCAGCGTCTTAGTCACTGAGCCACTGAACCCTGCTATAGACAAAGAAGTATGCTTTTCTCAATTATTTCCCCATTATAGAAAAAAAGAAAGATACTCTCAAATTCTTTCCGTTCATTATATCACAGAAGAACCACACTGAAAAGTATCTATTGTAAGGCAGTGGGATTTCAGAATGGCTTTCCTTCCATAATTATAACGTTTGAAAATTCAGTGAAAATATCGCATTTTCGCAGACTTTTTAAAAAAGATACAAAATTGCTGAACAAGACATGCTCTAGAATATGACCTCAATAGATCATTAAATCACACAGCCATACCTAAATTGGGCTATGCCCTGCCTTTCTCCCCACAAAAAATCATTTTAAAAGAGTTGCCCAGAATGTATTTTCTTTAACAAAAATAATCAGTTAGTTCTGCAGTACTAAAATATGTAGAGAGCTGTACCTTTATTATTTTAATCCACTGTCTTGGGAAAAAGAAAGTCAAAACAATAATCACCATCCTAACATACATACAATATGTGTACAATTTACATTAATAAATGAATGCCACTATTTGAGTTAGAACAGTGACATTTAAACACATTTAAATTTACAAATAATGATATATATTCTCACCATAAAAGCTGTATCTGGGTGTGTTTTCATATAACATGAAGATAATAAAGAAGGTGCTATCAAGATGCATCTACATTGCATGGCCCTGTTTTCCTGAACATGTACCCTGTTTTCCCTAAAATAATACCTCCTTGGATAATAAGCCCAATTGGACTTTTGAGTGCATGCGCTAAAATAAGCCCTCCCCCCAAAATAAGCCCTCCCTGAAAATGTTGCAACACAGCAGTAGCCATGAGGTGACCACACTCACTGCCTCCTGCACCTCAAAAATAATAAGACCTCCCTGAAAATAATAAGACCTCCCTTATTTTGGGGGTCAAAATAAGACCCTGTCTTATTTTCAGGGAAACATGGTATCTATTCACAGATAGCTTATTCCTGGGGAACTGTTTAGGTTTGCAGACTTGACTACTCTTCAACATGAAAACCAATACA
>JAPKID020000346.1:0-19033 GCA_026931265.2 Tropidonophis doriae | reverse complement strand
GGGGGGGGGGGGGGGGGAGAGAGAGAGAGAGAGAAGAGGGAGGGCAGAGAGCTTTTAAAATCTTCCCCAAGTAGCTGCATGGAACCGCCACCCTCTCTCTCTCCCTTTCCTTCTCTCTCCTTCTCTCTCTCTCTCTCTCTCTCTCTCACGCGGATCTCCTCTAATTTATATCGTGGCTTGATCTCTTCGCAGATTTAATTGATTTTCATATGGGGAGGGGGAGCCGGCACTGCCCGAGGAGCGCTTTGGGTGGTGAAAGCGCAGAACTTTGGACGAACCGCGAAAGGGGGAAAGGGTACAATTCGGGATGGTGCGCTGAATTGGAGGAGACCAGGACTTTGAAAGCTCCAAGGTTCTGGAAAACTGGATTTCAAATCGATGATCCATCCTTCCCCCCCCCCCTTTTTTTTTTGCCGGGGCGGGGAGGGGGCGCGTGGGAGATGAATGGACCCCCACCAGAAAGGGAAAGGCGCTTTAGGAACGATCAGTTTGGTATAGAGCCCCGAGCTTTATGGTTTCGGACGTGGGGGGAGCTGATACTTTTTAAAATATTGGAAACTGTGCCTAATCGATACGCCCCTCCCGATCTTTTTTTTCTTTTTCCTTTTTTTAAATCTCTCTCCCTGGCTCCAGAGGCATCAATGCAAAGTTTGGGTGAAATCTTTAGGTCTACTTTTAATGTTAAGCAAGCGAGGAGAGGGTGAAGATCTCCCTGAAGCCCAGATCCGCCATCCCCATGGATAGGAATGCGTATTTTGGCAGAGGGTGGGTGAAAGAGGTTTGAGTCTCTTTTGCGCCCCCCTCCCCTCCCCTCCCTTTCAGCCTCCCTTCTTCCTTTGGAGTCCAAACGTGCAATTGTTGAGCCCGGTTAATGGTGATTTAAGAAAACGAGCGAGCGAGCCAGAAGGCTATAAATCCCATGTTTAATGCATGACTGTTTTTCCTTTGTGCATCTGGTTAGGATGGAGCTGGCGCGGGAGGGGGGGGGGACGTTGGAGGTGATGTTTCCACATGTAAATCTCGCTGGCCGGCAGCTGGAAACCCACCCCGGAGACTTGTCTTGAAACAAAAGGGTTAATAACTTCTTTGGAAGTTGCGTGATGGAGGGGGGGGGGGGAGAGAGCGAAAGAGAGCGAGGGTAATCGGAAGATTAGGTAGATCTTCCTGCTTAAAAGTGTGCTTGTGCTCCCGCTGCAGGGCACCCGAGCTTCCAAATAATACTTCTCCAATCGACTGGATCGCCTAACGCACGAATTCATTTGCAGCCAAGCGTTGATCAGCGTTGATGGGTTGGTCGCTTTGGGCTTTGCGGAACCTTTTAACGTGGGAAGAAATGAGGATTGGTGGGAGGGAGAAGAGAGAGAAAAAAGCGACGTCTTGATAAGCCTTTTGCGTATGTTGTCAATCGCGGGGAGGGGTGGGGGCTAGGGGGAGCATCCGCGCTTTTAAAATCGCGCTGAAATGTTTGTTTATCATGCGGATCCGGGATGTTTCGATTGCTCTGCTGCGCCACCTCGAGGAAGCGGCCGGCGTCGCACGGCCCATCCGATGAAAAAAAAGTAGATTTGGTTTCCCTGCCTTGGGTTTTTTTTTGTTTTTTTTTTAATGCTTTAGGGGTCTGAAGGATCGGATGAAATGGACAGCGACACCCAGACGCCTCTCTTCACAGAATGCTGCTGAAGGTTCGCGGGATGAATTTTCTGAACAGGGTGTAAGCCAGTGATGCTGCGGTCACATTAAAAAGAGAGAGAGAGAGAGAGAGAGAGAGAGAGAGAGAGAGAGAGAGAGAGAGAGAGAGAGAGAGAGAGATTGCATTTGATGCCCTTCAAATAAATTGGGCCAATTTCCCAGCTAATAGAAAATTGCAGAAGGTCGGGTTCAGCCTATCCGGCCTATTAAATCACTGTAAGGTACTCCATCTCTCAAATTTCTTTAAATTCTTGCTGAATTTGCATGCAACAAAGCCAAAAACATGCCTTGCTCGCATTTTTATATAAACTCAGCTAACGTGGCTTCATTTATTCAAGAAAATGAGCACATTTAACACAGTCTGAACCCCCTTGTGGTTCTCCGTCCATTCCAATTCTGAAAGGAATGTGCTCAAAAAGGAAAATAAAACCCAGATATTTTGGATATGAGCTTTAACTAAAATGACCACTAGTCTGAGATTATAGAAATCCTCTTGCAAAAATTAGCTAATACTCCTATACTAATCAAGCATCTTGTGTACTCAAAAGATTGCAGCACTTAAGGTGGCAACCTTACAGAAAACACTTTGGCTGGGTTCACACAGCATGCTGCTAAACCTTATTATAGTTAATTTGCATGTGCCTTTGTAAACAACCTTGTCGCTATTCTGGCTAGTAAATGGTTGAGGGTTCTGTATGCTGTGTGAATGCAGCCTTTGCTTCTTCAATTTGTAACCTCAGGATAAGATGTAGCCAAATACTGTAAGGGATTGAATTTGGGTGTGATTCACATCAGCCTCAGGGCCTGAATAAGAGAGTCAATCTGGTGCAGTGGTTAAGGTGCTGACTAGACACCGAGGCTATGAATTATAGTCCTGCCTTAGGGATGAAAGCAACCTGTGTCACTTTGGACTAATCATTCTCTCTCAGTCCATCCTACCTCTCTAGAGTTGTTGTAGGAAAAATAGGAAGGAGGACCACTAGATATGGATAGTGCCTGGACTTAACAAAAATAAATACTGAATTAAAAAATCTAACAGTAAATACCCTGTTTCCCTGAAAATAAGCCCTCCCCGAAAATATTGCAATATGGAAGCAGCCATGAAGTGCCTGTTGCACCTCAAAAATAATAAGACCTCCCAAAAATAAGGCCAAGTGCTTATTTCGGGGGTTAAAAGAAAATAAGACCTTGTATTATTTTTGGGGAAACACAGTACTTCCCAAAGAATGGAAATTGTGTTGCATTAATGTACTGTCAAATCTCTTGCGCTCTATTTTTTGTACTATTTTGTATTTAAATGATAGGGAGAAGCTTTTTAAAGGTGAGAAATGGAGACTGTTAGGTTTTTGCGTGGAATAAGTCTAACAAATTAGCTAAATCCAGCTGAGGCACTTTAAGGTATGATATAATTAAAAAAAATTAAGAATTCCCAAAGATTTGTTGGAGATGTTTTTCTGCCGTCTTAGGTAAAATGAAATCAAACTCTTTATCTTTTGCCTTAAAATGAAATCCAGATGCTACAGAGATTTGACAAAAGAGAATTAAGTGGATCTCAGGGAGGACCAGAATGGGAGGGATGAGTAATTTGATGGGTCAAAATAATAACAGGTGATTGTCTTAAAAGCAACCATTTCATACTGACAATTAGCACTTCCCACTGTCCAAAGGATTTAATTGCTCTTTGCAGCTGCTAACTGTCCTTGAGGCAAACTTCTTTTTTCTTAATATGTCAGGTATATCTGATAAGATTCTTCCATATGAATAAGCGCAGGGTCTTCAGGTGTTTTTTTTTTGGTTAAACTGCTACATTTGAAAGGTTAAAAACAAATATAATAACAGCACAGGGAGAGCTCTTCCTGATTGCGTCAATTACTTTCTGACAAACACTGGTGTGAAAAAGACCTCCAAATATTCCACCTGAAACACGCACGAGGTCATTTTATTTCAGAAAGAAAAGAAACATATTACGCAGTACAAACCTTCCTTAAGGACACGAAAGTTTCTTTTAGCAAGCGGTACTTTGAGTGCTTGCAAGAGAAGGTAAGGGGGCGGAGGTGCCTTCGTGGTGATTTTCTTTCTGTCCCCACCTTTTTTTTTTATAATTCAACTGAAACATCATGTCGGCTGCAGTGATTGGGCCTTTTCTCCCAAGGTTCACGCAGCTTATGATACTTTTTTGACAAGCTGCTGCTCTAACCTTTGCCTCCTCCTGCCTTCTGTGGGTGGTAAGTTGATGTCAAGCTTACAATTAGGACTCTCCCGCAATTGACCTTGGCAGCAGGATTTGGGGCTGTTTTGGTTGGTCTTAAAACACTGCCCTAGTGTGAAGTATGGTCTGGAGTTGCCTTGTTTATAATTGGAGGGACTTGGTGGTACGTAGACGCTTACATAGCTTACTAATCGGTGCACAGGAAGAAATGATTCTTGGATAAGGTAAAACAACTTGTCTCCTTCTTCTCTTTCTTTTTCTCTGTCTATTTCTCCTCCAGGGTGATGCCGTGCAAAATTGAATGAGGTACTCTCTATTATTACTTAAATACATGGGCTTCTGGCTGATAATGTCTGGTGTAAAGTCTATATTTCCCCCAGCTCTGATTTTTAAATTCAAAGCCAGTCCAGATCACTAGCCAAGAATTCTTCTATGGATCTTGCAATACTTTACATAGATAGCGTTATGTTTATCAATGCTTTTTTTGATGTGTTTATCATAACGCTTTTTAATGCTTATCGAAGGCTCCTGGCAGGAATGCAGTATTAGCCAATAAGGATGAAGTCATGACTCTTTTATGCATAGATAACCCATCAGTTGTGATCCTGTTTCTCTAAAATGCCATCAGGTTGAATTTTATTTTAAATCTCTTTTGTTTCCGGTATCTGTTTGCTTGTTTGCCTTTCTTAGAAGGCCGCTTGTGATATAAACGATGTAGATTCTTTAATTTGATCCATCCAAATTTGAGATTTTGAACATTTCCCTCTCTAAGTCTTTAAAATCATGTTTAGTAGCGTTGTTCACTAAGCATAATTTTCTTTAAAAGATGTGTTACTTGGGGGAGAAAGAAAAGGTATTACATTCCTTCAAATGGTTAGTGTTATGTGCTGTTCCAAGGCAGCCTATTAATGCCTGTTTCAAGTGGGTGAATTCCTTTCACTTCTGTGTGGCTTATTTGCAACTACAGTAAACACATTTAGCTATCTCCAATCTCTTAGCAAATGTGAGGGGTGTTTTGCATTTTTCCTAATTTGGTGCAAGACTTTTAAGTCCAGGAGAGTTTTTATCATCTGCTTGACATGTGGTGTGATATTCACAAACTTGCTGTGACAGTTTGATTTAACAGTTTTAACTTAAATGGCTGAAAGCAAAATCAAAAACCTCATGCATTGTAATTTTTTTTTTTTAACCCCGGTTACAGTGGCCCACAAAAGCTCCTTGGTGACCCACATGTGTAACTAATTAGTATTGATTTAACTCTTAGGATATCTAATGGTGTTATCTTCATGCTTGGAATATTGGAAATGTTTAACTAAATAAAACAACAGCTTCCCACCCCCCATACTAAGCCCTGCTATGTGCAAAAAATTCTTGGCCTAATATCTACCCAAGAAACAATTTGGAAATAGTTGTTCTTGGCCCTGTGGTTAATGCGACTTTTTTGCAGAACAAATTTAAAAGCTTGTTTTGTGAGGCAGAGACGCTGACTTGTAACATGATCTGTTTGTAATGTCCACAATGCTATAATCTTAATAGGAGCAAAACCATCCACATTCTGCCAAGATGAGAGAGAGTGAGTCCTCAAAGTGCTTTGTCTTGACTGAATTATGCCCTATTTGGGAATTACAATCTCTGCTTTGGTGGACAACTTTTGAAAACAAATTTTTAAAAACCAATCCTCATAATGGAAGTGGGATGAATATAATAATTCTCTGAAGCATGAACATTCTTTTTGGAACAAATTGGATCCTATCAGCAGTTGTAAGCACTTGAGTAAATTAAATCAGATTATGAAAGGGCACCAGGGAAAACCTCATAGACCTGTGTTAAATATTGATGCCCAATAACGCATGATCTCATCTACACTTTAAGATCTGCTTCCTGTTTGTTGTGAGTCTAGATTTCTCGGCTGAGTTTGGTGCATTTGAGTTATTCAGTAAGTTTACAAGAACTTTAGGACATAAAATGCCTAGGCATTTTTGAAGAGGCATAGAATCTGATATTCACACTCTGGATCTGGGATTAAAATACCTTAGGCTACCCTTTCCCAATGTAATTTTTCTACATTAATTGGTATCCTAACTCCCATCATCCCCAAACAATATGCCCAGCTTAAATTTGAATTTTAGCCTACACCTAGACCCAACACCTATTCTTCATTATTTTCTCACATTCAAGAGAGAATGGAAGCAGGATGTGCTATTCTTTCTAGTTTCTTATTTAAGTAAAACAAAGATTTACATTCTATGTTATTGCATAAATTGTAAAACTATCTCTTCTCAACTTAATGTTCCTCAGGTATGGTGGACATTGAGTTCTTTAATTCTCAACCAACATGGGATTATAGAATTTGAAGTTCTTTGTATCTGCAAGTGTACCAGATTATATTTGGCCAACAGGCTAGGCAGCTGTTTGTTTGTTTGTTTATTTATGGAGATCACAAGTTCTAGTTTCAGAGCCAGCTAAATCATTTTCAGCCAGCCCGCCCACCTCACAGGGTTGTTGTGGGGAAAATAGTAAGAGGAAGACATGTTGGATGTGTCTCCCATCTTGAATTGTTTATGAAAGTAAGACAGGATATAAAAATGATGATACAGTTTGGGCAAAAGAGCAGGTTAAAAATAGGCATCCCAAATTATATTAAATTTCATTTTTAATGGTGAGGGCTGCTCACATTCATTTTTACCTTTAAAAAAAGCATAATTAGCATTAGGTTAAAGTAAAGGTTCCCCTCGCACATATGTGCTCGTTGTTCCCAGTTCTAGGGGGTGGTGCTCATCTCTATTTCAAAGCCGAAGAGTCAGCGTCTCTGTGGTCATGTGGCCAGCATGACTAAATGCCGAAGGTGTATGGAACACTGTTACCTTCCCACCAAAAGCGGTCCCTATTTTTTCTACTTGCATTTTTACATGCTTTCGAACTGCTAGGTTGGCAGAAGCTGGGACGAGTAGCAGGAGCTCACTCCGTTATGCGGCATTATAGATTCAAGCTGCCAACCATTCTGATCGACATGCTCAGCATCTTAGCCACTGACTCAATGCATCCCTTTAATCAGCATTACATCATGTTACATGTTACATACGGTAGTTTATTGGTCATGACTAGATACACTCAGCGTTCTAAGGCAAAGTAAAAGCAGGCTACGGCTTAGCCTAATGCATGAATCTGTCTGGGTATTTCAACCATGAATCAGAGTTATTGCCTTCAAAACTGTTTGAGGTTTCTGAGGATACCTAGCTGACCATAGTGAGAAAAAAAAGCTTGGCTAAATAGACTTTTGTTGTGATTCAGATGTTTTGTTTCTTTTTGGATTGTGAAAGACACTCTGAATGCATGAGTGGTTTTTACTTCTGTTCAGGTCTGAGTCTTGGTAGTGAAATGTGCCCAAATTGGTACTAGGCTCATAAGGATTTGAGAAGAGTTGCGTGTGGCCATCCATTTCCAAAGGTGCCCTTTTTAAAAGCCAACTGGACTTTGTGTTGTTCCTTGAAGATGTTGTCTTCTCACCCAAGAAGCTTCTTCAAAGAAAAAAAAAACCTTTGGGACAACCAAGACTTGGATGACTGAGAATCTCCATAGACTTTGCCATCCAATCTCTCTTCATTCAGGCTTTCTCCTTAGCAGAAAGCAGTCTACTTCACAACTAGCCTTTGACTTATGACCACAAGTAACACTTATGTTGTTAAGTGAGACATTTGTTAAGTGAGTCTCGTGCCATTTTGCACTTGTTACTATGGCTTGCAAAGCTGACACCTTTTTTTGCCACAGTTGTTAAGTGTAGTTGATAAGTTGATAAGCTAGTAACCTTACATCTTGGTTGTTAAGTGAATCTGTCAGAAGATCACAAAAAGTGATCACATGACTATGGGACACAGCAAAAGTCATAAATATGAACCTGTTCCCAAACTTCCAAATTTTGATCACAGGAATGCTACAAATGTCGTAACTTTGAAAAACACTTATAAGTCACATTTTTCAGTGCCATTGTAAGTTTGAATGTCTATCAAGGTTCCAAGTCATGCCCCCTATGAAAGAAAAGTCCAAGGCTTGAGATTCATCAAAGATCCATTTTATTAGAGATGCCATGTTGGCACATCTGGGAAAATCCAAATCTGAAGGTTTCCAGGTTTTCCCCAACCAAAAGAAAGTTTCAAGAAAGTTCAAGTCCCTGCTCAGCACCTGCATGTTCATTACATGGTCCAATCAGGCACCATCCAAAACTGGAGATGTCTCCCAGTCACACCATTCCAGGTGCAGGGCAAGATGTCCTTGACTGTCTGAGAAAATAATGTTATTTTGAGTATATATCTCCCATATTCCATATACCATAATGCCCCCTTCCATTTTCCCACAGCATTAAATGTGGCAAGCTGGAAGGCCCAATGCAAAAGCTGGCTTCCAGGCCTGACAACTGTCTCTGAATGAACTGTTGTGAGTTGAGAACTACCTGTATTATTAAGATTTAAAACCAGGTCTGTATGATCTGTGGTTTACCAAGCTCAGCTCCGCCTTCCCTGTGAACTATTTCTCTATCTATACCCGTCTCCTGCAGCAAAATAGAAGCCTCATCTCTTCTGGAGAGCTGCAAGTTAATGGGTGTAGGAACAATTTGACACAATTTGGTGAGTCACTGATGTGCTGCTCTAATTTTACTTTTGTTAGCTCATTGGTTTCCTTATTGTCTGAATTTTAGTCTTATCTGGTTGGATCGTGGTTGAGAGATAGCCATTACTCAATAACACAATCTAATATTAAGTACATTGGATGGAAAATTCTCTTTGCCCAAAATTCATTCTTTGCCGCCCTGGTATTAGGAGGCTCTTCAACTGCTTCTTTGGAACTTAGATTTATCATTCTTTGTACAGAACAAATAACGGGTGACTTGCTCCTATGTTTAAAAAAATAATAATACTGGGCATCTTGCTTCCGTGGACCTTAGGTCCACTTACTAGATCTTGGTTTTTCATAGTTGGGGGATTGGTAATTGATTCCTTTCATTAAGTTTGACCTTTGACAGCATGAATCATCTGGAGTTTATATAAACTGAAAGTGTCCTTCTATGATGTACCTAAAACTCAATGCCATCACCTTTCTGCATTATTTATCTTATTTCAGTTTTTTCACATTTCTGAACCATCCATCTCCCTCACAAATACATTATACATCGTGTTTGGTCTTCGAGTTTTCACATCACAGCTAACCCTGTGCAGGTGTGCAGTGAATGCATAGAGAGCTCAAACTAGGTTAATAAATGGGGCAGACAAGATGCCCTACTCCTTTCTTTCGCTGTTCACCAAGTAATCACCATGCATTTCTACAGGAGTATGTATCTATATATATTTGTTTGAATGTAAGAATAACTGTTTGCATGGTTTTGGAAACTTGCTCAAGGTTTTGGATTATGTAGAGCAGTGGTTCTCAACCTGTGGGTCAGGACCCCTTTGGGGGTCGAACAACTCAGGGGTCGCCTAAGATCATCAAAAAAATACTGAAAACATACAATAATTTTATGGTTGGGGTTCACAACAGGAGGAACTGTATTAAAGGGTCATGGCATTAGGAATGTTGAGACCAACTGATGTAGAGAATTGCATGCGTGTTCAAACCAACATGAAAAGACGTACCTTTCAGACCCCTACTTATTGTTGGAGGTTGTGAAATTGGGGTGTGTGTGTGTGAGGGCTTTGCTTGTTTGTTTGTTATTAACTCTTAATTAACTTCTATCTCACTGAGCTTGACTCTCCAATGGCTATGTTGCCACTCCATTCTCAGTATTTTTTCATGTCTTTCAACTGAACAGGGCTAATCTCACCAGCATTTCTGAATTTTTGTCAATATCTACTTACCCAATAGTCCAAGAGAATAAGCTATGCTTCTCATATCAGAGCTATAATTCATATGGGTGTGTGCGTGTGTGTTAGTTCTTTCAAGCTTTTAATGAAAGTGGCTAATTCCTGGCTGACAGTTTAGTTGCAAAGCTCTTGTGCCGGCATTTTCTAAGGGCTGCTGATGCATCCATTCCAGATGCTAATTTCTGATCATGGTTCTGATCATCTTCGCACGAAGGAACATATGAATGTCATAAGAATGTATGACATAAATATGATAGCAAATTAAAACTTGAATTGCACTGTTCCATCCATTGACCTAGTTTGACTTTTACTAGCAACTCATTGGGTTGAGCCCCTTTGACATTATGAATCTTCAGAGGAAACTTTAGACTAGGGAAAGTTAGATATACATGATGCAAATTGATGGCATCTACGTAACGTCTATAGGTTATATGTGGGGTGTTACTTCCAAATGAAAGTTGAATCATGGTCACTGGACTTCTTTTCTCTTTGGTTTGTAACGTCTTGCTGCCTATCCAAGTAGCTTCTTCAGGATGACTGAAAATCTCTCACTGACATTCCAAATGGATCCACATGCAGTGTGTGTGTGTATAAACTGTGACATCATATTAGTTTTTGAATAAGGTATTGTTTTCACCATCTTTCTATTTTGAAGAACATCAAACATTTTGCTAGAACAGATATGCTGCTGTGGTACATGGAAGATCAATAGAACATTTGTTTCTCAAGCCAATCATTTAATTTAAAAGCAAAGAAAGTTTGGCTCTTCTTCAGAAGGATCACAACTCACTGAGAAAGAGTTGATGAGCTGAGGACCTGTCTGTCATACAGCTTTAAAGAGTCAAGTTGGCAGCCAGGACAGCACGATCAAATGGAATACCTATTAAATATGTATGTATCTCCAAAAGTAAGTTAGGGTCTTATTTTCTTTTGACCCCCAAAATAAGCTCTTGGCCTTATTTTTGGGGAGGTCTTATTATTTTTGAAGTGCAGGAGGTGGTGAACCTGGTCATCTCATGGCTGCTGCTGTGTTGCAATATTTTCAGGGAGGCCTTATTTTAGCACATGCGCGCAAAAGCCCAATTGGCCTTATTATCTAGGGAGGTTTTATTTTCAGGGAAAGATACTAAGGCCAATTGGGCTTTTCAGACCCCTACGTGCGATTGTTCTATTGCCTTTTTTTGGGGCACTCCCCTATGAATAATTCCGCTGGCATTTGTGAGTAGGTTGTGGTTGAGTCTTATTTCTAAATCCAGCTCATTGAATATTCAACAAATCATAGTTAAAATAAGGGAGAAATAACTGACCTTTCCATATTGTGATTTGTAACATTTACCCAAGCAATGTAATCAATTTTACTACATATACACAAGCTTAAAAGGTATGTCAGTGTGGCAGAGCTCGTATCTGCTTAACTGAATTTCAAGTTTTGATCATTACCAAGTCTGGCTATTATGGTCATAAGTCACGACAGTCGTATACTGAATTTATGACCTTTTATCAGAGCAGTCATTAAATAAATGCCATGGTCATTAAGCAAACACTGTAGTTGTTAAGTGGAATCCATTGTTTCCCAGGGGACAACTTTTGCCAGCAAAACTAAATTTCCAGCCGTGTGACCACAGCACTTTGCAAATGGCTGTAAATGCGTGCCAATTGCTATGTTCCCCAAAGTAGTCACTTGACTGGAGAGGAAATGACATCAAAACTTCCAAACTGTGTCAGAAGTAGCTTTGGAGGGGGTATCTGTCATAATTTCCAACATTTGCAAGTTGAGGACTGCCTATATTTACTAAATTTAGATTCCTCTTTTTGGGTGAAAACTCAGAACAGCTTTCCCGAGGTGGTTCTTTAATTTTATTCACATCAAAATTACCTTTTGAGTGAATTGGGCTCAGAGACTGGTCCCAGGGCCTACCATGAGTTCATTAGTCAGTTGCTGCATTGGAAGGGAGAAAAAGTGGCTCTAATTATTGTTCACTAATTTGCTAATAAGCAAGGAGGCTATTGAAGAAGTATAGTTGCCTCCATCAACCCTCCAGTCTGGTTAAATTTCTATGGATTGTTGAGGCGAAAGGCAAGTTTATAGTTATACAATTGCTAGCAGGTGTTTGAAATGTCTGAATTGGGATGATATTTTTTTTAAATGCCCTATCTTATTCTAGTTTAAATCCTCCTAGTGTAACCACCACATTTTGTTCAATTTAAAATCTCTTCTTTTTTTAATAAATTGTGTTGCCTGGAAAACGTGCTTAATTAAGTAGCAGATTATTCTTTCTGCTTTGTCGATTTGCTAGAGATTGCACATTCGTATTGCTAGCATCTACCTCCTTGTGCCAGAAAATACTGTCTGACTTCCAGATAATGCATGAAATATCAATAAACATCAGGCTGGTGATTGTTTAGACAGTTTTGATTTAATTTTGAAAAACAAGACTGTCAAAAGTAAAGGTAAAGGTTCCCCTCGCATATATGTGCTAGTCGTTCCCAACTCTAGGGGGCAGTGCTCATCTCCATTTCAAAGCTGAAGAGCCAGCGCTGTCCAAAGACATCTCCGTGGTCATGTGGCCAGCATGACTAAGCACCAAAGGCACACAGAATGCTGTTACCTTCCCACCAATGGTGGTTCCTATTTTTCTCCTTGCATTTTTTACGTGCTTTCGAATTGCTAGGTGGGCAGAAGCTGGGACAAGTAACGGCAGCTCAATGTAAATGCCAGTGAGGAGAGCAAATGATGAGAAGGAAAGAGGGGTGGGGAGAAAGAAAGAAAAGTGCAAATAGAGTCATCTTTAGCCTAGCAATGTTGAAGGTTTATGCGACTCTAGGGAAGGGGATTCGAACTCCCGATCTTTCTGATTGACAAGATCAAGATCAACGTTTTAGCAACTGAGCCACCCTGTCCCTAAGACTGTCAAAACAGAACTGGGAATATGTGGTACATGTAGTCCTTGACTTACAATAGTTCATTTAGTGACCGTTCAAAGTTACAACAGCACTGAAAAAGGGGACCTATGATTGTTGCAGCATCCCAACGGCCATGTGATTAAAATTTGAATGCTTAGCAACTGGTTCATATTTATGATGGTTGCACTGTCCCTGGGTCATGTGATCCCTCTTTGAGACCTTCTGACAAGCAAAGTCAGTGGGGAAGCCAGATTCACTTAACTGGGTCATTAACTTAACAACCGCAATGATTCACTTAACAACTGTAAATAACAACAAATGGGGCAAAATGCACTTAACAAATTTCTCACTTAGCAACAGAAATTTGGGGCTCAATTATGGTCAATAGTCAAGGACTACCTGAATTTAGTAGAGCTGTTTAACTTTAACGGATATGAGGAGAAATACTTTTTCATGGGAGTTCTTCAGCTTCTTCCTTGGAACTGTTCCAGGAGGCACTCCCACGGCAGAGTTCATACAATGCAGGAAGACCAGAAGCCTACATAGTTTAGCATAAAGTAAAACTAAGGCTTGAGAGACGTGATGGCTCAGTGGCTAAGACGCTGAGCTTGTCGATCAGAAAGGTTGGTAGTTTGGCGGTTTGAATCCCTAGCGCCACGTAAAGGAGTAAGCCCATTACTTGTCCCAGTTTCCGCCAACCTAGCAGTTTGGAAGTATGTAAAAATGCAAGTAGAAAAATAGGAACCACTTTTGGTGGGAAGGGAACAGCGTTCCATGCACCTTCAGCATTTAGTCATGCTGGCCACATGACCATGGAGATGTCTTGGGACAGCGCTGGCTTTTCAGCTTAGAAACAGAGATGAGCACTGCCCCTACATCCGGAAACAACTAGCACGCATGTGTGAGGGAATCTTTACCTTCTTAAGTCTAAGGCAATTTGAGTTGTGTTCGTTTTTCCGCTTCCTTTGACAAAGACATTTATTATTCCACCCATTGCAACTAGCTGGGTGTAAATGGGTTGGCAAAATGCTTTTTCCATCCCTGAGTTTTTAAAGGAGGTACCCTTTTGGTTACGATTCTTCTGTCCAAGCTTCGCAGGCAAAACCAGCTGTTGATGGTCAGACACTGTGTTTGGCAGTTTGGCATTGGTGTATCTGCAATTTTGCTTATTGGCACCCATGACAGCTATGAGTTCCTGGCCCAGCTGTCATTTCAAGAGTTTTCTTGGTAAATTAAAAGTGACATTGTAATAGTGTAAAGCCCAGCATCATACCTTACACTCAAGAGTTTAGCTGAGCCCAACAGATCCTGTAGACCAGGGGTGTCAAACGCACCCAACCCCCAGTTTAGCAAAGGGGGGGAAAAGTTGTGTTATGTCACATGACGACGTGATGACACGAGTTTGACACCCCTGCTGTAGTCATACTTTGAAAATTAAAACAGTGGGTGGCTGCAGATCTGGATTTTGTTGTCAAATATACTCATGAAATGGTTAAGCTGGAGTAGTGAAACTTACGGGAGGAAGCTAGAAAAAAAATCTCATGACTTGGCCTTCTAAGAAATAGATAGTTTGCCATTTTGTCATCCACACTATTGGAACAGAAGTTCTCTATAGCTATTTGGTAAGAGCAGAGGCAATCAACCTTTTTATAATCCACCGTACCTAGCCTTAGTTTTTAGTAGATAAATTATATAATTGGGTTTCTATGGGTATAGTTTTTAAATGGGGTATATATTAGCACAGGGAGATAATACTTAATATTTAATATAGTTTTAATTTATTTATGATTGTTCTATGTATATGGTTTTTTAAATTCCTGTGCACCGCCCCGAATCCTTTTGGGGAGAGGGGGCGGTTAATAAATCGAACAAATAAATAAATAAAATAGATATTTGGATTTGATATGAGCATTTGCAATGATCCTAACTGACATTTCCTTAAATAATTGTACCTTTCTCAATAAGTGTGGAGATAGCATCCATGTATGGGTAAACCTATCTACACTCTGATTGGACTGAGTCAAAATTAATAACTAATTAGCTAGGTATATAACCCCCTTACGGAGCACCCATACCCAGTTTCCGACTCAGTCCAGCTCTGGGACAGTCCGGTAGACCAACTTTCTGAAGAACAGTTTGAGACAGGTACTATTGGCCTTGGTCTGACAGAAACCCCCCCCTGCCTCAGCAGCAGCTTTGACTCGGACCCTGTCCTTTAGCCAAGGGCCCAGGCTACTGCGGCTACTGTGTTCCAGCCTTACATCTGCCTCCTACCCATTCTGGGAGCCCCCTCTTGCTTCCCTTCCAGGAGGGGGTGAGAATGAGAGGGGTGAGGTCTGCTGCTGGTCTGTCAAGTGTGGCTGGGGGGCGTGAAGAGGCTGGCCACGTTCACAGCGCTGCTGTGAGGCCTTCACCGGCGTCCTTCAGACCTCCGTGCTTTCCGCGCCCGTTGCTCTTCGCTCTGCGGCCTCCTGACCATGCACAGTGGCTCCCGGCCTTTATCGGCGGAGCCCGATCAGCTGTCCGGTGGCCCCAGCAAGCGGCGGCGATTCCGGACGGTTCCCACGTGTGGCGCGGCTCTTCCCGGCCTCCAGATTCGGCGAGGGACTGCCTGGCATCGCGCGGGCCTCCAGAGGCATCGGAGCCTCCCCTCAGTAGTGCAGCTGCCATTTTGAGCACCTTGGAGCCCGCCAAAACCGTCACGGCCGCCGTTTTGTCCCCTTGGTACATGGGGACAGTTTGACAGCAAGGCCCATTTAAGCATTCAGGATGACGGAGGGCAGAGCCTCCACGAGATCTGAGCCTGCCAGGTATGCCTCAGGCCCTGCAGCGGCCCTGGTTGCCATCGGGAGTCCACCAGCTGCTTCTGCTGACAGGACCACCTCGCAGAAAAAGTCCCAGTCACGGTCCTCTTCTAAGGACAGTGAGTCAATCTCAAAGGGTGGTAAGGCCAAGGCTCCCTCCTCTTCCTCCTCCAACACTAGGACCCCCGTGGGACCCTCCAGGGGTGACTTGCCTGCGCATTCGGGGGCCCAGGGCACCGTGGCCCCTCCCCCACCTGGGCCTGCCCCCCTCCATTTGGATCTGACTCCTGGGCCTTTCAGCCCTATTCTCCCAATAGATACCTCAGGTTTGTAGGGCAACAATGTGGCAGGCTGTCCCTTGTCCTGGATGGCTGAAGCCACCTTTACACCTACGGCTGCGGGACTCTGTCCAGAGGGCGCCTGGGGCTCAGGCTTCCCCCCACTGCTTCCGGGCTGGCCCTCCCCTCCCCCGCTGACAGCGGCTCCATCACCTATGGCCTCTACATCGCGGCCGCAGTCCGCCAGGGCATCGAGGCGGGCATCCAGGAGCATGCCCACAGGGCCCCACAGGGGACTATTCCCTTGCCCACGCTGCAGCCACAGGCAGTTCAATTGGTGCCACAACTGTCACCTGCTGAGGCCAACCCGAACCCGGCCACTGACTCTGATGAGGGGGAGTCCCGTGAAGCCGATCTCACAGGCAACGAGGAGCAGGGGCCTGCCAGCACCGGCCTCTTCCCACAGGCCCTGTTCAAACCCCTCCTAGCTAAGGCAAGGTGGCTTCCAGCTTTGGGTCTGAGCCACCCCCAGCCCCTGCAGCCCCGGATGCTCCGACACTTAGGTCTTGGTACTCGGAGCCCACGGTGGAGACCGAGGCCATCCCGACACTGCAGGTCTTCGTAGATGCCATCAGGCACCAATGGGCCACCCCTACTTCCGGGCCGGGACCTTCTGGGGTTGAGAGACATTTCTTCAATGTGGAGCCACTACTCGACACCGCCCTGGCTTGGCCTGAAGTGGACACTCCCATTGCGGCCCTCTATTCGGCCACCACTCTCCCGGGAGGTCAGGAAGACCTCCTTAAGCCCGAAGACCGGAAGGCTGACAGAGTGCTCCATAAGGCCCATCAGGCATCAGTCTGGCCTCTGAAGGCGTCCATGGCTGCTTCCTTTTTTACCCGGGCGAGCTTGCATTGGCTTCAGCAGCTCCAAGAACAGATCCCAGTGGCGGATACCCAAGTGCACCAAGACTTGAATAAGGTCGTGGTGGCCATACAGTTCTCAGCGGACGCTACCCTGAGCGCTGCCTGTTTTGCCTCGCAGGCCCTGGCTTCTTCAGTGGCCTCCCGACGTCTCCTGTGGCTCCGCCAGTGGCCAGCCAAACTAAAACATAAATGGAAGCTGGCCTCAGCCCCCTATATCAGTGAAAAACTTTTCGGTGATGCCCTTAATCCCCTCCTAGTAGAGGATAAGGATAAAAAGAAAACTCTACCCGCTAACCCAAGGCGCGCCGCCAAACGGCCTGCACCTTATCCTCGCCATAACAGGGGCCAGGATTATGGGGCCTCTTTTCATCCCAACTACCAGTCCCAAGGGTTTCGTCCCCAGGGCCAGAACCAACAATATTGCCCTCAACAGCGCTATGGGCAACAGAGGGGTGGCAGTTCTAGGCGGCCCTTTCGAGGAGGCGGAGGCTGTCCCTTCCATCGGTCCTGAGCAGCCTCAGGGGGGTCCTCCTATCAGGGGCAGGCTTTGCCTGTTTGCTGCCCAGTGGGAGGCCACAACCTCTGACGCTTGGGTGCTGGCCACGGTCAGGGACGGCCTGACCCTGGATTTTGTCATCCTCCCTCCTCCCTCCTTTGTCTCCTGCCACATGCCAAGGGACCCCGACAGGAGGAGCTTGATGGTCATTCAGCACCTCCTGGACATTGGGGCAGTTTGCCCAGTTCCTTCCGGCCAGGTTGGCCAAGGTTTCTACTCCCACCTATTTGTTATCCCCAAACCCTCCGGAGGTTGGTGGGCTATACTTGATCTCAAACGTTTGAATTTTTATGTTAGATATAAGCGCTTTAAAATGCACTCTTTGTTTTCCATACTGGAAGGGGTTCGTGTTGGGGATTTCCTATGTTCTGTTGACTTAATGGATGCCTATTTGCATGTGCCTGTTTTGCCTGACCATCAGCAATATCTGTGCTTTTGTTTTGGTTCAAATCATTATCAATATCTGGCATTGCGCCCCGTGTCTTTACTAAGGTCATGGCGGCCGTAGCTGCCCATCTTCACGCGGTCCCAGTCCGGGTGCAGCTATACCTGGATGACATTTTGATACAATCTGCCTCTCGGGAGGCTGCCTTAAGTGACCTAGCCATCACGGTGGGGGTTCTGGAAGCACATGGGTTCTTCATTAACCATGCCAAGAGCAATTTCCTCCCTTCTACCAAGATTCTGCATCTGGGGGCCTGGATTGACTCGGTGGCTGGTCAGGTTTTTCTCTCTGAGGAATGGGCTAGCAGCATTGTGCAGTTGGTAAGGCTGGTCGAATCTGAGCCCAGACCTGCATTGGCCACCTTGTCACAGCTGCTGGGTAAGATGATTTCGGCCATCTCCATCATCCCATGGGCTCGGCTGCATTCCAGGTACCTCCAGTGTTTCCTACTCCCATTTCAGAGGAGGAAGGTTGCTCATTCCTGTATGCAGGTTTCCTTGTCCCCGGTCTTTGGCTTGGTGTAGGTCACCCGCCCTGGAGTGGGGTTGTCAGTTGTGGGTAACTGACCAGGTAACCATTACCACGGACGCCAGCCTGATGGGTTGGGGAGCCCATATGGGGGACAGGGTGACCCAGCGGCTGTGGTCCCAAGAGGAGGCTGTTCTCCCTATTAATCTGTTGGAACTGCGGGCTATCAAGTTAAGCCTCCTGGAGTTCGCTGACAACATTTCGGGCCACCACGTCTTGGTTTTGACTGACAACATCACGGCCAAGACCCACATCAACCGCCAAGGGAGCACCAGATCTAGGGCTCTTATGGTGGAGGCAGAACTTTTAGTCTCCTGGGCAGAGTATAATTTACAGTTCATTGTGTCTAACCATATCTCCAGAGTGGATAACACTAGGGTGGACTGGCTTAGTAGGGTCCAGATTGACCATGCTGAATGGTGTTTGCACCCCTCTGTTTTCCAGGAGATCTGTCATTGATTCAGCACGCCCCTTGTGGACCTGTTCGCCTCTCCGGAGAACATGCAGCTTCCAAGGTTTTTCTCCAGATTCCGGTCAACTGGCGCTGAAGGGGTGGATGCCCTTAGGACTCCTTGGCCTGACAGTCTTTTGTACGCTTTTCCCCTACCCCTCTTCTGCCTAGGGTCATCCGACGGATAGTCTGTTTGCATGCGCAGGTGATCGTGATGGCACCATATTCGCCGAGGAGACCTTGGTTCACGGATCTCCTGTCCCTGTCAGTGGCAGACCCGTGGAGGATCCCGCCGCACAGGATCAAATCAAATTTCAAATCAAATCAAATTTATTAACCGCGCCCTCTCCCCGAAGGGACTCGGGGCGGTGCACAGGCAGTTTAAAACAAT
>JAPKID020000345.1:0-19059 GCA_026931265.2 Tropidonophis doriae | reverse complement strand
TATAAGACACACCTTTTTCCCTCAAAAAAGAGGCTGAAAATCTGGGTGTGTCTTATACACTGAATACAGCATTTTTTTGCCTCCCAAAACTCCTTCACCAAAAGGGCTGTGCATAGCCTTTAGGAGGTTTTCAGAGAGCTCCTGGGGGCGGGGGAGGGCAGAAATAAGTGAAAAATGGCCTGTTTTTTCCCCACCACCAGCAGCACCTTATAAGCTTCCTAAAGGCTATCCATGCCCTTTTTTTTTTGACAAAAAATGTTTGTTGTTCATTTTTTCACACACACACACACACACACACACACACACCTGGAACACTCTACAAGCCTCCTAAGGGCTATTCATGCCCTTTTTTAAAAAACGTTTTCGTGAAAAATGGGCCATTTTGGAGAGATTTGCAGAGTGCAAAACTTTTTTTCAAAAAAAATTCCTCTTCAAAACCTTGCGGCATCTTATACTCCGGTGTGTCTTATACTCTGAAATATACGGTAGTTCCTAGAGACAAACTGAATACAGGATAGAGGAAGGATAGAGAGATGAAACCTTACAGGGCAAGGAAGGAATTTTATTGCATAGCTTCTCTGCATACTGGGGATTCAGCCAAGTACTTCAAACTTCTTGGAAAACATTCTCACTTGACCTCCAAGAAACTGAGTTCATTGCTTTCCTCTTTCTTGTAATGGTTCATTTTGAGGCTATAAAAGTACGCCTGACCTCCTGAAGTCATAAAAGGACAGATTTTAATGGACCAAGAATCACCCCCTTGCTTTTATCTGCTTGGTACAAAGAAGGAAATGTATCTATATTATAACTTAAGTAGCAATGTGTGCTGGCTGCACAATGCCATTACTTTAATTTCACAATATCTGAATAGTTGTGTCAACTAAGCAAGGAGATAAATAATAATAATCTTTATTGTCATTGTACTAAAATTACAATGAAATTGGTTGAAGGAGGACCTTTCCAAATTTAAGAATACCAAAGCTCAGGAGAACAAAGTTAGAAGACAAAGCAAAAAATAAAGGCTTTAATGGAGCTTTTCACACTCACAACACAATAAATGCATTTCTCCTTGAAAATCTAGCATAGCTGTAGAACACACATAGGCAGACTATGCAGAGTAATACAATTACTTTCTCCTGTTCTGAAACTCTAGGCGCTGACAATTTTTACGATGCCATTGAAGATATGATTGGTTACAGGCCTGGTCCTTGGATGAAATGGAGCTGGATTGTAATCACACCAATTCTCTGCGTGGTAAGGGTGGACATGTCTTTGACTAAACTTGATTTAGAACATTTTTGTAAGTTTAGTTAGTTTTTCTTTCATTGTCTGAAAAGAAATAAGAGAGAATAGATCAGTGTTTAATGAGTAATGTGTTTAATGTGTAAACTTTTCATTGATTGCAAGATTTTTACTGACCTGTAACTGTCTTCTGTAGTTGACATTATTTGGCATTAAAGGAGCAATTTTGAGGTGAAGGATGGGTTCATCTAAACTTTCGAGAACATGTAGATAATAATATCCATACTGAATGAATGGTAGGCATTGCTTTATTTGCTAACTGACTACCACTGTGATGATGGCCAATGACCCAAGTACTGTGTAGTATTGCACAGGCTAACTCTGCCCACATCCTGAAGTTTGTTCCTATTGGACTTAAGGTTGACTCAGCCTTCCATCCTTCCAAGGTTGGTAAAATGAGGAACCAGATTTATTTTTGTGGGGGGGGCAATATGCTGACATTATAAACTGCCCAGAGAGAGAGGGCTGTAAAGCATTATGGGGGTATGTATAAGTCTATGTGCTGTTGCTATTAGTATTTTGTTCTGCTTTTTTTTCTGGATAGGCTGGCCATTTCCAAACAAAATACTGGAATGTGGCTACCTACTACTTTTTTTTTTTAGCTCAGCCAAGCATCAAACTTATATATATTAGTTAAAAACATACTTTGCTCCAAATGCAATAGAACAGCTGAATAGATCAGGTGGCATGTTATGCAACTCAAGGTAAAGACAAACAGGCAGTGTTATGGACATATAAAAGACCTTTCTTCTTTGTGGTGTGTGGTAATGCAACTACAAGTTAATTTTCATGCTTTACTGCACACCATAATTATTTATACTTGCTGCAAAACCTGAATATTGAAGGAACCAGGAAAAGAAAACTGGCTTAGTTGACTTCTTGTTTAAAATTCCTGTGGCACAGCCCTGAGTTTTAAAGTACAATTTAATAAACATTTCCCCTTCCCATTTAAAGATTATTTCGTTCCTAAGCTTTTGCAAGGGTTAGACAGATACATTCAGAGCAGGAGTGGGTTGATACTGGCAGTAAGTTAGAAAAGGGGAAAAAATGAATTTTTGCAATGAAGATTGTTCTGTGCATGCACAGAACTGAAAATCAAGATGGCGCTGGTGCTGATAGACCTGGTTTGGGGGCATGGCAGGCTGAGTTACTACCTACTCAGCCAAACTGGTAGGAACCCACCACTGCTTCAGAGGCCCAATACTTTAAAAAAATACAACTATCTATATGGAAGACAGACTATAAAGACTGAGGAATCAAAAAAAGACACACACCCCAAAAAACCCCTCTGTCCTTGAAAAAGAATGGTTATTGACAATTTTCGTTTCCTTTTATTAGATTAATCATTGATAATGTAAATCAAAGCTAGGTAATTCTTAACAGTATTTGGGAACTAAGTCCACAATAGATGGGGTCATGAAGGGGGAGGAGCCAAGATGTTCACACTTTTCCTTTGGCATTTGGCTTATTTTAGAGTTTTACATTATCATTCACCTCTATTTTTTCCCTCTAAAAACTCTTGATTTCAACAATCCTAATTTAAAGGGTTCCAGGCAGGCACTGAAAGGTGTTGAAAGGCTGTGGGTGGCTCATTCCCCTGTATAAACTGTTTATTGAAGAAAGCATAATTTTTTCCTTGTGCTTGAATCCCTTTTTGCTTTTTCCCCCTTCTCCTCTGATACAGGGGTGCTTCATATTTTCTCTAGTCAAGTATACCCCCCTGACCTACAACAAGGACTACATCTACCCTACGTGGGCAATTGGTCTGGGTTGGATACTTGCTCTTTCATCTATGATCTGCATCCCATTGGTTACAGTTATCCGTATTCTGCAGTCGGATGGCTCTCTCCTTGAGGTAAATCCAAAACAACTATCAACTATCAGAACTTTTAAGCATCCAAATAGATTATTTTCTTTCCAGCTATCTTCCTGATCCCTTAACACAGCAGTTCATCCAGGGCCTGCATGTAGATAGCTCCAAAGATGTTTTCAGTCATTCATTTCAGCTAATGAGGATTTTTGCACAGGTGCTGTTTTGATACATGTTTAGTTTGTTTCTGTATTGAATAGAACAAGACAAGATTCGGTACAATTTTAAAATATCTGTCTTCCAGAGATGGGTTGCTCCTGGTTCGGTCCGGATTGGACGAACCAGTAGCAGTGGCGGTGGGAGGCTCCGCCCACCCACTCGGATGCTTCTGTGTAGAAGCGTAGTGCAATCGAACAGTCAGTAAAACATTTGGAAACCCACCACTGCTGTCTTCTGATCATATTCACATACTAAAAAAGATTGCTGAAACAAATTCAGCAGCTAGATAGTTGGAAAATGGAATTCAGACAGGAGAGTTTAAAGACTGGTATGCTGCTTCAATGAACAAATCAGATTTGTATCACTAGAATTGTAAACATTCTAGCCCAGATTATTTTCCTAAAGCAGAGACACTCAACTTTTTCAGTCCTGATAGCATCTTTATCCTATAGTGAGGAAATGTCCATTTTTGGGAAACCATAGTATAGCAAATCACCCCAAGGCAGGACCATGATGTAGAACTTCATCCAATAACCAATGCTTGACTTTTGCACTATATTTTCTCATATAAAAAACATTACATAAAAAAATACTTTGAGTATATAGTGTCATAAAATCAACGTGCAAAAATATATAGAGAGAATGTACAGTTATATACAAGCTAATCATTTATTTGTATATTCTGAAGTCAATTTGTATCCTTTCAACTTCCTGAACAAATCATGAGTTTCCTCGACAACATTTTCTATCGATTTGCCCTTGGCCGAGAAAGAGGGACTGATCCAAAGTCACCCAGCTGGTTTCACACCTAGGACTGACTGGAACTCACAGACTTCCAGTTTCTAGATTGGAGGCCTTAAACCACCATACTAGACTGACTCATTTATATAGGAGCTAGCCATCAAGCCACAGAAAATTTAGGAAAAAATTTGATAGTAGATTTCAAAACGATTTCCAAGGTCAGCACATCTCTCCTCATGCACACTCCATAAAAGTTGCACATTTAATTTGTATCATGCACAGAGTACAAGAAGCTAACTTCATTAGCTGCACTGTTGAGTTTGGGAGCCACCTAGTGGAAATTTAATCACCTTCCTTGCATTACTTTTCTAATTGGTCTCTCCCTTTTACACACTGTACGGTTTCCTAATGATAAGATCAGTTTTCTCATCCCCGCCTGGAAAGGCGTTGTCTTGTACAGTGGCTTTTGGGATAAAACCATATCAATCCATCATCTATAAATAAATTGCTTGATAATGGTCGTTTGGCTTAACTAAGCACGTGAATCAAAAATCTTTCTGCTATTTGAAGTGTGTGATTATAAAGTAAGGAAAGCTCCTTATCCAACGTCTTGCTCTATTTCCCCAATGGATAGTCAGTCAATTGGAAATTCATAAAAGAGAACAATTTTAAAATAGTTCCTTTAACCAAATTGAAGTGGTACTTCTTGGCATGCAAGGAAAGATAACAATTTCTCTTATTCTATTTCATGGTAAATAGCTGTCATGTTTAATAATATGTAGAGTACTTTTTGGAAGGGAACATCCATATGCAGCTTACTAAAGCAGCCATGTCTTTTTCATGGCTGTGTGAATTTGGAAAAAGCAACAGGCTTAGCCTCCATAAATTTGTCTGGAGTTTTCTTCATTTCCATGTATACATTTCTCTCCAGAGGGTGAAGACAATGGCTGCTCCTCGTGAGATCACGCGGTGGGACAAAAATACAGAGATTGCTGCCACATTCGGCCCTCCTGGCCTGGCCAACGGAGAACTGATCAAGCCAAGTCATGTCATCGTGGAGACAACAATGTGAGCTCTCTCTATGAGAGGAGGACACCTGCTTTAAAACTGCTGTTTACTAACCATAGAATCTTTCATAGGACCAGGTTTACAGAGCTTTATATTTGCACTAGGGTTATTTTTATTTCTCATAGAGAAAAGTAATTTTTTGTGTGTTTTGGTTTTTATTTTTTAATATTTTGTAAAGTAAATCACAGCAGATGGCTGTCCTGCTCTATTTAGAAACAGAGCTTTCATATCAAATTAGGCACACTGCAGGAATTTTTCTTCTGTTTTCCACACAGCATATCTAACTAACTTTTATTCATACAGCTACTTTACCATTTTTAGTTGATTTTTTCTTGCCAACAGTATACCCAAGCGCAATCCTATGCATACTATCTTGCAAATATGCCTCGATGAACATAATGGGACTTACTTCTGGTAGACATATGTAAGGTTGTGCTGATATGTACGCATACATGTGCACATATAAAAGTTTTAGGTTTCTCTGGGTGTTGATATGGTTGGGAACAGGGTAGTGCAAAATTTTATTTTGGACTTTTTTTAACCAAAAAAAAAAAAGCTCTGGCATTTTAGAAACTGGTTTTTAAAGGTGTGGCACTATCTTCTTCTGCTAGAGACAGGAAGAATTAAAGAAAGAGTATATGTTTTATGTTATGTGAGTGAGCCATGTGGGAATATATTTGTGTGATAATTGGAAGCTGCAATAGTGTAGCTACAATTGTATGCCACCCAAAGTCATTTTTTTGGGGGGGTGAAATGGGTGGCCATGTAAATTTGATAAATAAATATAAGATGAGGTTGGAACCAGGGGGATAATCTGAACAGCTTCTGAACAGGCTCGAAGAAGGTGGCAGAATCATTCTTGCTGGGAAGACATTTAAACTGATAATCTTTTGAGGGGAGAGGAGGTGATTTCTTCCATCACCGGAGGAATTGATTCTACATTTAGTAACAAGGACAGTTTCCATGCAGACTTAAATACAGAGTAAGGTTGAGTTTCTCATAGGTTTAGAGAGATTATCTAAGAGTTGATGTAAAATACTGGTAAGCCTGAATCTGTCACCTATTGTTATCTCAGTCTTAGACAGGAATATAAATTTGATAGTGTAATCATGTAACTAAAGATTATTAAAATTGGCCCATTCTTGTAGTCTGCACCTGAGAAATAAGTCGTTTGGACTTGGATTTTGTTAGAAAGTTGGGTTAGTGTCAGAAAACACATTATATAATGCTACAATTACAAAGATGCTGCAAACCATATTTAAAATCATAAATTTGCCAAACTTTATCTTTGTTAGAACGAAAAAAGGAGTATTGGGCGTATATCGTAGCAGTCAGCTAAGTTGCATAGCGTTGAGTACAGATGCAGAAAAACGTCCACTAGAACCTATTGATGAAGCTACAGAAACAAGAAAGCACAGAAGGAGTGCAGTTGAGAAAAACTAGACTGATATTCACAGGCTTAAACTGTCATCGTTTATATCCATTGATCCAAGAAAATGCAAGGAGTTCAAGTAAGCTGTACATTTATTTTAGTCTGAACAAGGCATAAAATACTCAGTGGGAGTTGTATTAGTAAGTTAAGTCCCCTACTTTTCCTAAAATGAGGATTTGCCTCTGGAAAAGTCACCCCGAATCCTGCAAAGCTTACGTTTTGTTTTCAATCTTCATTGAGTAGTGGCTCAATCTTTTTCCATATGGGCATTGATCTTGGGGGAAGGATGCCCCCTTTAAGCTTTATATTGATAGTAAACACAATTTGAGCAGGATTGTGAGCCAGAAATAACAAAGCCCCTTTCCTTTGTAATTGTATGTCAATCAAGATACTGTAGTTGAAACTGGAACTTAGCCAGTATTTGAAAACATTCCTATATGCTGTAAGAAAAAGAAAGAAATTAAGAAACAGTTTGTGTCTTATGCTCTCTATGGCCACTGCATATGCATTATGCACATACTTGTTATGTTAGTTTTATATATATATATATATATATATAACAGAATTGTAAATAAAGGACCAAAACAGTTATTTCAGGTGTCTTGTTTAGCCAATATTTGTTCGTGGATGGAGTCTGTGATTTATTTTATTTGAGGGAACAGAGCTTGCAGTATATGCAGGTGGCCATGAACAGCACACTTTGCTTTCTTGTTACCAAGAGCTGATAAGTAAACACTTCCAGAGTACAAATCCTTTGGAATGTTTATCTTCCTACTAAAATGGCCAGTAAAAAGGTTAGTTACAGAAGAAGCAAGGAAGCCAAGAGAAAGCTACTGTTTGGCTTTGTTTTCTAATCCTGCAAAACCAAAGATGGCAGGTCATTGGTATTGCAAACCCCATTGCATTCCAGATTGGACTGCAGCAGCAAGAAATTAGGATGAAGGCAAGTCTTAACGGTTCACTCACTTGACTTCCCTGGTGCATTTTACATGAAAGCAATATTTTGCTAGTTTCAAGAACAGCCATTGAACCAAAAGCAGATATATCAACCAAGGGAATATCCTAAAGCACATAGCATGAGATGATGTTTTTCAAGAACAAACCAGAGAATCAGTCCCACATGGTAGACTTCTACCTAAGAAGAACAGTACCCCAGCCATTTCAAGGTTAAACTGTGCAATCGGAATCATTTCTTTCCAACTCAAAAAGTTAACAGGTTTTCTAGTCATGACCTGAAGTCATGAAGGACTCTTATAAGAAAAAAAAAGTTAATCAAATTTTTATCATCAGCCCATTAACCTTCATTTTTTTTTAATTTCGAGGATCATATTTTCACATAGCAAAACTTGTGAATAATAGAATGTGTTATACCCGAATGTTAAGAATAGATTCTGCCAAATTAGGCCAATGGATGGGAGGGGGTGGGGCAGGGAAAACTATTAATCGTTTGTATTTTCTACTTATTTATGACTGCAAAAAGATTGATTTTTTTTTTCTAATTCACTTTGTAGAATTGTGTGGCCTATTTTATCCATTCTTTGTAATGAAGAAGTTAAATATTCAGTATTGTGACTAACTTGTGGGTGAACTGGTTTGGATATGGGGTGGGTGGGGATATTCTTAATGTTTATTCAAAGAAATCATTGTATTTCCCCAAAAAAGAGAGTGGGGACTGGGAGGAACATTAGAGCGCAACCCTTCATTGTCATGGATGTATGGCTTGTTTTCTAAACTGCTCTAGATGTGTATAAAGTTAAAAAAAAGGTTATAGCAGCATTAAATGGGCATTTGCTAGTCCAAAGAGTTGGACATACCTCTGTTTGCAACCAGCCATTTCAGGCTTGTTTCCAACCAAGGCAGGCTCTTTAGATGTCTGGAAATGTTTCCTTCTCTTAGTCCAATCTTTCAAGCTGTCAACATTCTCATAAGTAACTATAGCACTAATGGAAAGTATGGTTAAATAATTGCGTTACTAATTCACATTTCACAGTATATTGTCTTTAGACATTTGTACTTGATTATAATGAAACTAAACTTACTAGCCAGACTAAGTATCAGCCCAGCTGAAAACTTAGTGGAAACAGTTGATCACTAACTGTTGAATGGCCATAGAAGCAAGAATAGAGATATGACATGAAGAGGAAGAACTGGAGGGGGCAGGTGGTTTCTAATACAGAAAAACCTAAAATTCTGGCAGGCTTCATTTTTTTTTTGTTTTCATGAAATCTTCCTGTATTTACACAGATGTAAAGTACTAGGACAATAAGTGAAAACTGCTTCTGAGACAACATGCAAATACTAGTGTAATAAAAGGAAAGTTTGGAAAAACTAGAAACATTTTGAAATTTATGATTGACAAGTCAGCTATCCAGAGTCATTTGATGTGGGCTGGCTTAATCAATAAATAGACAAAACAGTGGTCATAGATTGCTTTAGCTAAGAGGGCAATTTCTTTTAGTTAACACAGCCACTTTTACTCCAATCGTGCACTTTTATGTGCACGATTGCTACAGATGTAGGCCAAAAATAAACCAAAAGTGATTGTCTACTGAAAAACAATCATAATCCCCCAGAGGCACAAATTTTATGTAATTGAATGTTTATAGAATCAATTCAAAATTGGAACTCAACTTTTAAAAGTTGCTGGAAAGAATATCAGGAACATCAGGAGCCCATTCAACACTCTTGACCAAAATATCTAGTTAAGTCATCAATCCCTATACTCCTCTAAATTGCCCTGTACTATAGCCACTGAGAGAATTCAAAGTCTTATACATATTAAGCAATCTTGATAAAACCCAAATGACAGCTTTTTTTGGTAGACTATAGTGGTCTATCAAAAAGGATTACATTCTTAATGCTAATCACCTGGCAGGGAAAATGTCATTTTAGACAATCACACATAACCTCCTTACAGTTCCATCCTTGTCATTAGTATATTCCGTCTGCTCATGTCCAGTTCTGTAAAGCTAAACTACTCTGATTCTGCTATGCAGGAGAGGTGGGAAAAGAAAAATGCAAGAGGCATGCTCTTTTCAGGAAAGAAAATAAGGCCATGCACTTTATGAATGTAATGTTCTTCTGAGACATATATTTCTATCTGTAGAATTAGATCAGAAACTTAGCTTCACACAATTGGATCCAAATCTTTGGAAGAGAATCAGTATTTTTCTACCAAAAAATGTGGCAAAAGGAAAATAATACATTATCTAAAAACAATAGAAGTTGACATTTGCAGATTTCAAAATACACACTGTGCAGGTTTGGCCAAAGAGAACACTTGTTCCAGAGATCTACAGGCTCATTTTAAACATGTACTTGCAAATAAGCCATACCATGTTCGGTGGAACTTCCTTTCTAGGGACTATGCTTAAGGCTAGAGCCCTAATCTTACAGTTTGTGGCTGGGCTCAGGGAACATGCAGAAGATGTCTAACCCACATTTGCTGAGTCCTGGTCATTTCAGAAGCCAAGTGGACTAAAATAACTGTCTTTCTGAACATCCTGTTTTAGACTGCATAGTTAACAAGCTCTCTTGGGAGCAAGAACTAGATTGCATAGTTAACAAGGTGTCTTGGGAGAAGAAAGAGGACTAACAAGCTCCCAAATGGCCCACTGATGATTCGCAACAGGAGTTATACAGCAACAGGCAGACAGTGACACTGTAGCCAAATCGTGTTGAGTAGCTGTGACATTTGCTAGGAATGGAGAAAGTTGGATTGTAAGTAACCAAATGGCAGCCTGAGATTGTTCACTAATGTCTCTCCCCACCAGACCTCAACCTGTCAGTGCAGTACTCTGATAAATTCATTGTTGTAATAGAACGTTCTTGTGTCATTACTGTAGTTGTGCTGTTGCAATCATGAAAGGAATGCCACTCCAGAGATTTTATGGTTATAAAATAAGGCAGACATCTTTATTTCTACTGAAAATGTTGGTGTGCATTTTTAATTCTGTAAATCCACTCTTATTACTAATGAGTAGCTATGTGGATTAAGAGGTCACTATCCTCTTTTTAAAAATAATTTTTAGAATAATTTTTTTAAAAAGACGTTTTAAAACTGTCGTCATTGTTCCAGAAAGGAATATTTATATAGGAGTAAGAATTTGGCTTGTATTCAGCCCTGAAAATTAGGTGTTTTTTTGGTATATGTACACGGTAAATGTTTGTATTTTGCAGTTTTATCCGTTTTGCTTTTTAGATAAATGAAATGGGTATCAATATTTTAAAGTCATTTTGCTTTTCTAAGATGAGTTTGTAATCATTGCAAATAAACAATAAAAATCTTTCATGTATAAAGTGAACAAATCATTCTTGTGGGCTTTATTCTCTCCAAACTTTAATTTTGATTCAGTATTTTATGTGTCAACTTAATTTATTATGTTGACCTGGACCTGTCTGGTTTATTACAGAGGCTATAGCACAGCTAGTAAGTAAATAAACAAATAGCCATTTTCTCTAAATGAACTATCTCTTACCAGCACTTGTGAAACTTGACATTGAGCAAAGGAAGTGTTCCCATCTGATTTTTGCATGACTGTGATTCAGAAGAGGAATTAATTCACTGTGCTATGTGTTCTAAAAAGGGCATTGGGAGAAGACATGTGAAATCGTTTCAATTTCCTTGAGAGGACACAGTCCAGGTTCATTCTTACATGGAATATTTTGACATTTTCTCCAAAGGAGATAAAAAAATGTATTGAGCAAGGTTAAGGGTTCTCCTTCAATATGGACAAAAGATATTGGCTAGTATTTTATCAGTCAGTTTAGTCTAGTGGTAAAGGCACCAAGCTAAAAACCAGGAGACTGTGAGTTCTAGTCCCATCTTACCCATGAAAGCCAGCCTGGTGACCTTGGGCCAGCCATTCTGTCTCAGCCCAACTCCCCCACAAGGTGATTGTTGTGTGACAAATCTGAGAAAGAAGGTAGATAAAACTCACTGCCTTGAATTATTTGTGAAAACCAATAAAGGCAGGAAATATATACATACATACGGTCTGCCAGACACCATGGCTACCAAATCCTTTAACCAACCAAGGTCCAAAGGGGATCAAGTTGTGAACAAAAGAATCATAATAAGTAGAACATCTAGGATTCCTTCCATGTGGATAAGAATTCATCCAAGATGAAGGAGGTCACGGTATTCCGAGGAAAGGGTAATTTCATTGTCTAAGTCTCCAAGAGAGAGCCCTCCCCTGCCATAATAAGTATCACTTGATGGCTACCCAAGGGCCAGACCTCTGAATAATACATGCCTAAAAAAGGCTCAAAGATGTTCTATACATTAGAAGCAATAACTTCTAACATTAACTAGAAGTAAGAACTCAGTGTTCAAGTTTCTTCTGTTAGCCTCACAGTTACTGTAAAATTGACGTAATAGCAAATTTGAGTTTGGTAAGCACATTTCTGTAGTTTGTAAATGTAAAGTCATATAGCAAAGTAAGAATCTTATCCACATGGAAGGTGGATTATCCACATGATTTTAGTCCATGGTGAAGTTGGGCACAAGAGACAAAATGTTTCCAGAATGTCAACAGCAGAATGTAGAATGTCTAATGCTGCCATCTTACAAATACTTCCTTGGAGGAAAGGACTTATGAGTAAGACAAGATACCTTACTTGTTTCATTTGCTTATATTATAAATCCTTTGGCTCTCATAATGATCATAAAGCTTGAGCTACCTTTGGAAACAGATGTAAACCCTACAGATCGGTCATAATGACAAGTTAACTTTCTAAAAAAAAAATACATTATAATTTATTTTGCTTTATTTAATTTAAAAAAAATCTAAGGAATTATAATACCATTTAAATACACAGATTTACAAATAGGTCCAAAACAGGACTAAAATATTCTTTGAATATTGTGCTTTCATAGATACATAAGAAAATTAGCATATAAAAATACTTTGTACAGGAATACACTCTAATATATGGATAAAAAATACACATTTAATGCATTTCATTTTTATATCATTCAAAATGCATAGGAAGGGATACAAGGACCATTTTTAAAGCCTTATTAAAAGTCTTCATTAAAAACCTAATTGAAGCCACAGGGAGCTTCTGCCATTATGAGAATATTGCATATAAAACCCCCATTTTCCACACATCCATCAATTTTTTTTGTTTCTTTTATGGCACATTATCTAGATTATGGCAGCAATGGTATGGAATATTGCATACTTTGAGAAGAGAGAATGGCTACAGCTAGAGACAGCCTAATAAGACTCATGCACATCTTGATAAGAAAGTCACAGAGAGAGAGAGGGCAGTGCTGTGAAATAGCAAAACAGGATATATATGCACACAGCTTGGGCTGGGTTCAGACCAGAAACCACCTTGGATCAGTGGCCTCATCTAACAGGTGTTTCCAATCTTGACAAAAACATGGTATCTCGATATGAATCAAAACAGTAGAAAATGATATCAAAAATCAAAACTATCAGAAAGGAAGAGAGGAGCCAGTTTTCCCATTCATTGAACTAAATTTCCAAGTAAAGGTCAACTTAAATAATCACAATAAAGAGTGGTTCCAGAACTCACTAGTGGACTGGCTGAGGAGAAACCACAAATCCTGGCATTTTCCTCTTTTGGAATGAAGAAATCATGGCTTCTTTTGAAATTGTCAACCGTAAGCAGATAATTGAAAGAATGTGAATATCACACACAGCAGCACTACAAGAGGATTTGACTCAGGAGGCTGGTGCAAAGTCCTGGTTTACAAAGGCTTCATGCTCACAAGTCATAAAAGGAGGGGGGGAGGTAATTGTAGGAAAATCACAGGGATGCTGCTACTGATAGGTTACTACAAAGTGTCAAGCATCATTGTGGGATTAAACAAATGTACACATTGCACTGGTGCAATCCACAGAGGATGTACTTGGAGGTACAATATCAATCTAGAGACACTGTCTCATGCTACAGAGTAACCGAGGTTCCTTCCACCACCACCATCACACAGATCATTAAGGGGGAGAAGATGTTGATGCAAGTGACTTATGTTCAGCTGCCCATTCATAACTGTACATAACTCGGAACAATTTTGGGGCTTTATGTTTGTGCTCAAATATAAATGGCTAGTCCAGGAGGCTTTATGTTCCCCTTACAATAAGTGCATTGAAGAAATAATGGATGGAGAATAAAAAACTCAGTAAAAAAAAATTAAGCTGGACAATATTATAAAGGTGAAACCTCTTTCTGCTACCACCCAAACAATAAATTAAGGATTTTGAAGGTGAAACGTATTTCTGGTATCTCCCAAGGAATAAATTATGGGGAAGGTATTTGTCAGATCTGCTTCTTGATGAACAGGTTGCCTTTTAAATTAAATTCCAAAAGTAGAATGTGCACTCAAGTGTCAAACGAATGCCTGATAGTGATCTGTGAGAATGTGCAGGGGACTGGAGAAGGGGCTCAAGGACTTGTAGGGATGTCTTTCACAAAAAAAGATGGGAATCTGTTTTAAGATGAACTTCACTTGATTAAAGAAAACAAACAAAAACAGCACCGTGTATCCAAGTCCTTAAAGACTGGGGAAGAGCTCGTGCTCCATTACCCATGCATTGGAAATACTCATATGATGAGTAAGGGTGTTCTCCTGTAGGTGAATTATTCTGGGTGTTGCTGTTAGCAACTGGCTCCATCCCTGACTAGTTTACTCCATCTCGGCTTGAACCTTCAAAGCCAAGCTGTGTTGGCTCCAAAATGTGACTGGTTGGGGGAGAGGAAACATCTCTTCACAGCAACTGACATTACGCAGATTAAGCATAAATACGAGTGCAAAGGAAAACAAATGAACAACCAAAACAAAAAAAACCCTCACACACCACACAACAGACACCCATTAATTCCTTTGCTCCCACAGAACCTTGAGAAGAGCAGACCACCAAACCTAGCCATCCTTCAGAGTGTCTGTGCGCTTGTCTTCACCTCCCCTCCAACCGACTGTTGGTCTGTAAAGCTTCTTGGCTCCTGTAGGCAAGTATTGGCAATGAAAGCCAGGGGGTTTCGGCTGATTACAAGGTCCAACTTATTTCCTGCCTCAGATATCAGAGGAACAGCCAGAGAGCAATCAAAATCCCTCGTACGAATGCAATTCACCTGAAAGTATGGAAAAGCCGTGGTGAGAGAAGAAGAAAAAGAAGGAAACTACGGAGAGATGGGGACAAAATGAAGCAATTGCTTCTTTGCAAAATAACCCTGTGGGCAGCCGAGATAGCCTGTCCCATATAGGTAGCCCTCGATTTATGACCCCAATTGGGACAGGAGTTTCCATCGCTAAGCAAGGTGGTTGTGAAGCGAGTTGCACTCAATTTTACATCCTTTTTTTCCCCACAGTCATTAAACAAATCATTGTGACTATTAAGTGAATCAAGTGGTTGTTAAGAAAATTGGGCTCCCCCCATTGACTTTCCTTGTCAGGAAGGTCGCAAGTGGTGATCATGTGACCTCCTTCATCTTATCTAACAAAGTTTTGAATCAGAGATTTACAACAATTCATTTAATACCCATTCAAAGATACAATAGCACTAAAAGTGACTTATGACTGTTTTCACACTTATGACCATTGCAGCATCTCCATGGTCACATGATCAAACTTCAGATGCTTGGCAACTGGTTCATATTTCTGCTGGATGCAGCATCCCAAAGTCATGCGATCCCCTTTGCGACCTTCTGACAAGCAAAATCAATGAGGAAACCAAATTCACTACCATGTTACCAGAGCCGTGGTAGCGCAGTGGTTAGAGTGCAGTATTTCAGGCTAACTCTGCCAACTGCAAGCAGTTTGATTCTCACTAGCTCAAGACTGACTCAGCTTTCCATGCTTCAACGGTCAGCAAAATGAGGACCCAGATTGTTAGGGACAATATGATGACTCTGTAACCCACTTAGAGAGGGCTGTGAAGCAGTATATAAATCTAAGTGCAATTGCTATTAACAGCCGCCATGATTCACTTAATAACTGCGGCAAGAAAAGTCATAAAAGGGGGCAAAACTCTCAACAATTGTCTCAGCAACATAAATTTTGAGTTAAATTATGGTCGTAAGTCGAGGATTATCAGTAACTCATTTCTGAGATAATCAAGAAGGGTAGAAAAGAAAGCTGGCTACTCCCTCCATGTGCTTCCCCCTTCTTGCAGGTTTCAAAACAAATTCCTTCCTGTGGTAAACAGGAAGGTGAGGAAAAGGTTTTCTTTGGGGCAAAGACAGAGGGGAAAAGAAATTAGCTACAATCGTGACCTTGTTACACTACTCCCTTCACCAGCTGCTTTTTTTATTTCTTCTGTGCCCAAAGGGAAAGCCATCTGCCCTTCCAATCTTCCATCCCCCAGACAAATCACAGAGATTTGTTGCTTTTTAACATGAAATTTGTTTTAATTGGAATGTTTTTATTGCCTACTTCCATTTCCGTTTGCTTTTATGGCTGCTTGTTTATCTAATTGCTTTTGTTGAAGATTGCTTGTTCTTTCTTTTTGTTTATTGCACTGGGCTCCTTTGAGAGGAACGACAGAGAAGAAGACAATGATGAGCAAAAAAATAATTAAAGATAACTCGGTGGCTTTTCTCAGCATGATGACGGGGTGATGGAGAAAGGACAGAATTATAGAGCAAAAGTTTAGCTGACTGGTAGTGTTCTATAATTGAAAGCCAGAATTGTCCCAATGGTGCTTTTTCAGGAGGCAGCTGGACTTTCATGGGCTTTTTTTCTTTTGAAGACGTTTCGCTTCTCATCCAAGAAGCTTCTTCAGAGCCGAAGAAGCCTCTTGGATGAGAAACAAAATGTCTTCAAAAGAAAAAGCAAGAAAGTTCAAAAAAGCACCTTTGGAACAACCATGACCTGGATGACTGAAATCTCTACAGAAGACCAGATTTAAGAACACAGACATAATTTTAAATGAGTGACACAAACACAGTTACCTTACTGAGGGTGAAGTTACACAATGTGAAGAAAGAGGGAAGGTAAGCCTGTTTCAGGTAAAATCTCTCATAAATTACAAGTAGCCAATGACTTTTAGATGAGCATACACATCTAACAAGGGATACAGTGGCTTAGTGGCTAAGACACTGAATTTGTCGATCATAAAGGTCAGCAGTTTGAATCCCTAGTGCAGCGTAATGGAGTGAGCTCCGTTACTTGTCCCAGCTTCCGCCAACCTAGCAGTTCAAAAGCATGTACAAATGCAAGTGGAAAAATAGGAACCACCTTTGGTGGGAAGGTAACAGCGTTGTGTGTGCCTTTGGTGTTTAGTCATGCTGGCCACCTGACCACAGGTGGTTCTTTGGCTTTGAAATGGAGATAAGCACCACCCTCTAGAGTCGGGAATGACTAGTACATGTATGCGAGGGGAACCTTTACCTTTACCTTACACATTAACAACTCTTTAAGAAACCATTTTTCTTCCCTTGTGATTGATTACCTGGAGGACTCTGTCATAAGGCTTGAGTCCACACTGGTCAGCTGGCCCACCTGGACGGATCATATTCACATAGACACCCTTTTCTAGCAAGCCATCAGAGACACTGAACCCAAAGTCTTCAGTTTCGGGATCCTTGTAAATTGTCATCTATAGGAAAAGGCAACTTTAATTGGGATGATGGCAAAAATGAAGTTGGATTAGACAAGAGGGAGAGTGATAAAATATCCAACAAATTCTTTGTCCCAAAGGTGCTTTTTCAAAAGGCAACAGGCCTTTATTTTCCTTTGAAGACGCTTCAAGAAGCTTCTTCAGTTCTCTTCAAGGAAAAAAAAGGAAAAACAAAGTCCAGTTGCCTTTTGCAAAAGCACCTATGGGACAACCATGACCTGGATGACTGAGAATCTCTGTAGACATTCAACAACATGGGCAACATGAAGTGTCCACAGTACCACTCTAATTTTATTTTTAGACCCCAAAAATTTGGATTCAAAACCTAACTCCATGGAATAACTTACTCTTGCTCAACCTGAACTATTTAATCAGATTGTTTAAAAAAAATAGTGGTGCAAGATGCCTTACCAAAGTTTGCCACTTTCTTTGCTTTGAAGGAAAATCTGATGGCAGGTAAACAAGGCCTGTAAACTTGCCATATTGCAGGAGCATTTTTAATTTTTAATTGAGCCTCCCATAGATTTGTGCCCTGGAACCCACATAATTCAACGTTTATCCCATTCCAAAAATGTGACACTGCTTTATTTAGAAAAATCATGAAGCCAATAGAAACCATGTTGTCTAGATGGATAGAAGACACTTATGTGTAGGAACCTCAGCCATCTACATGTCAATAAAAATAACAAAGGCCTATAAAGGTAATTAAACTCCTGTATTCACTTAGCTTGAGCATTTCACAACTACCCAGTATTTTCCTTGAAAGCTTTGCTGACTAGGCATTCAGCCACCCAACCCTATCTGCTTATTGCAGGTACTTCAAAACTGCATCATGCAGTAACTACACGTCAGCCTGAGAAATGCAAAGTCTGTGATTGGCTTTGGGTCATTAAGAGTAGATCATCTTTCACTGTATTATCACAAATCATTCTCAATATTGAGGTCTCCAATATGCTCTGGACACAAATCACTTCCTTATCCACTCACCTTTCAACATTTGTTAGATCCCTTATTTATTTTTGTTAATGGGAGGTTGCTATATTTCAAAACAAGGTACTAATATAATTATTCTAAGAATTCCTTTGGTTCCATATGACTTCAGATTTATTCTTTTAAAAGAAGGAGAGTGTTCACCATAACCCAATGCATTACAGTATCAGGGTTCCAAGAAACACCCCCAACAAATCAAAACTCCAAGGCCCAGCGTTCCTCAAAGTTCCACTTTATTAGAGATGTCACGTTGGCACATCTGGGGAAACCTGAATCTGAAAGTTTCCAGGTTTTCCTTGCCCCACACCCACAAGTTCATCACATGGTCCAATGCAACGTTCAAACATAACTGGAGACAATCTCCAATCACTTCCATCCAGGTGCAGGCAAGTGTCCTTGGTTCACAAAAGAAAGTATGTTGTTATGGCTAAACTCTACTACTCCAGCCAACCCCCCCCTTCCAAATTCCCAGTTAACATATGTGACAGTCAGGAAGCTGCAAAAAGTGACATACAGTATTAGGTCGTGTTTTTATTTCAAAAGACAAATTGAGCTGGAAAATAGTAGAGGACACCTCTGAGGGAGGAGAAGGAGTAAGATCAGAGTTGGAGTAAATGTTAATGGTCAAGCTATCTAGGGACAGACCAGATCATGCGTGTTCCAAATTCCAAAACTGCTCTTTGTTTCTTAAAAACTGAAAAGTGGACACTCTTTTGGAGTTAAAATTGGTATCATTAGCCATGCCATGTTCAAGTTTCAAGAACAGGGAAGGAATCTTGATAAGAGATCATCAGAGGATCTTTCTCTGTGCACTGGAAAGGCCTCTCCTCTTCATATGATCCCTTTCTACCTGCCACAATGTACCCCCAAATGATACACATTGGGTATTTTAACCCAAAAACAATTTA
>JAPKID020000344.1:0-19059 GCA_026931265.2 Tropidonophis doriae | reverse complement strand
AAATATCATCATTCATCATCATCATCATCATCATCATCATCATCATCATCATCATCATCATTTTGAAATTCTTTAAGGGATACTCTTGAAACTTTGGTCTTGTCCTACTAGATGTCTGGAGCAGAAAGGACAAATTATTCCCAAAGGTCTTTGATCAAACAAGTAGAACGCTTTTAGGCAGTGAAATTCCTCCAGTGCATCAGATTCCCCCAAACAAATTTATCTGATAGATAAAATTGCTCCTATGCACTGAAGTGGCTAATACAGTTCCAAGAAAATCAACGAGGAAGGTATCAGAGCATCTCTATATATTCTGTTTTAGACATCTTTCCATTTGTCTAGTCTGAGACCGTGGATGTGCTAAATTCGTTTAGAGATTCACTGACCATGTAGCAATCTGGTGCTGTACAGCATATTTATCTCTCTCTCCATTTTTTTTCCCTGCAGGCCTTGAAACAATTGATTGGTACAGAATAATGGACACACCTATACCATAGCACATGAATGATCCCCTTCCTACACGTTTGGGTCAAGAAGAATTTTGATAAGAGCTGCTGCATTTTTTTAAGTGGTATTTTATCATCCAAGTTGCTGGTCTATGCACAGCAAGCCCTTTTCTCCAGAAGAGTGCTCGCCAGAAGAAGAAATATGGATATTGTGGAAGAGGATGGGGAAGAGACTATTGCCACTATTCATTCTCTTGCACAATAGATACCAAATGCTACAGCTAGCATCACAAGTGGTCAAAGAAAGAGGGAGTGTTGAAAATTAACATTTTGGCTTTTTGTGCATCATTTCATTTTCAGTTATGCTTCACAAATGGAGCACCATTATCTTAAAACTTTTCTTGTTAAGTTGCTTAAATTATTACCGAGCAACTTTGTTAAAAGTCTAAGGAGAATGCAATTCCAGGTTTGTGACCAACCTTCAGGGGGGAAAGCAAGAACAACAAGAGAGAAATACTTTAGAAATCTGAATACATGGTGCAAACTCTACACAGTCATTACAGCATGCCTCAAATTAATTGCTGGGGCAATATAACTTTCCTGGGTGTATGCTTTTAACATTTTACAAAATCATTTCTGGTAATTGAGTAATAAGGGCAGCAGATGGGAAGTGAGGGGATGTAACCTTTCATGCAACACAGCAGTTCACTTATCTCAAGCAAAGATTGTTCCTGCCAGGTGTACAGAAATGTTTATCATAGTGCTTTGCTTTCATCTTTTGCAATGTGTAAAACTGAGCTGCATTAATTGCTCTGTCAATTACTAATAACACATGTCTTCTGATTTAAAGACAGGCAGCATTTATGTGTCATCAAATTGTATACTGGGTTCCTTCCAAATGTCATCGCAAGTTGAAAAAAATGCCATTCTTTATGAGATTTGTATTGGATCGAAAGATTCTCAGCACTACATGCAGAATAATTCACAGCACAAAGTTTACTTCCTGTTATGCCAACTTTCCCCAATATGGATGGAAATTCGCAGACTTTCAGTCACACACATTCCCAGAGGACCAGATGCACAAGGGTCAGTCTGGAAAATCCATCATGCCATTTTGGTATATTGAAAAAATGGTCCAGGGAATAGAACGACATATAAAAGCAGCATCACAATGTTCACATGATACTAGCTAGAGTAGGAGAATCATCAAGGTCATATCTACTTTTAGGCCGGACAAGCAGCGTGAGTAAATTAGACTCAGATGAACTTTCTCCTTCTTCTCTATGTGGAAAGAGGTTGAAAGAAAAATACCACTGCTGTCTAAGATTTGTCCAGAGTAGAAAAAAATACCTCTATTTTGATAAACTGTGAATCAGAGGGTAGCTTGAATTGGAACTGAGAGGCATGATAGTGCATGGCACATGAAGGAAAACTGAAAACAAATCATAATAGAACCTTTTATACATAATAGAACAAACAAAAGTTAAAGGGATTTCAAAGGATCAGATGGAAAGATCATCATTGTCATCATCATCATCATCATGTGAGAAAATGACAATGAATTTCTGCTCTGACATTTATTTTGCCTTTATCTCTATCAGGTAGAAAACAGAAGCCTATGGAACCAGAGATACTCTGTATGTTCACCTTGATATTTATTCAGTTACTGAACTCTTTTCCAAGTTTGATGCTTAGAGACTTTCTTTAAATTCTATACCTGTCTTAGTTATTCTTTCTATTCCCATGTCTGTTTCCCTCTTCGACATTCTCCAATTTTTTTAAAAAAATAGTGTGAGAACTGTCTTCCAGCTTCCCAAGTTTTATTCTCTGGGGGAAGAGATTTCTCTTTTCCTTTGGGGGTATTTTTTTAAAAGCTTCCTATAGTACGAAGCAGCAGCTCTGAATGCTGCTGTTAGTTTTCTTCTGTCTCACATCAGTCCTTTAATCGATAGTCCTGCTTCCTGGTTTGGGAAAAGAAGAAGAAGCAGCCCACCTAGACTGAGAGAATTTTCTGTATTCTGGGAAGGTAGGGAAAAAGATCATACACACACTGACATGCTCTCTCCATTCTTAGAACATAGAATAATAGAGTTGGAAGGGACCTCAGGGGTCTTCTAGTCCAATCCTCTGCTGAAGCAGGAGACTCTATTCCATTTTATCGAAATAGTCAGCTCTTTTTGAAAGCCTTCCATGATGGAGCACCCATAATTTCTGAAGACCAGCCATTTCATTGATTAATTGCTCTCACCATTAGGAAATTTCTCCTTAGTTCTGGGTTACTTCTCTCCTTTCTTAGCTTCCAACCATTACTCCTTGTCTTGCCTTTTGATGCTTTGAAAAATAGTTTGTCCTCCTCAGTTTTGTAGGAACACTCAATTATTGGAACAGTACTATCATGTCCCCCTAGTCTTTCTTTTCCTTAGACTAGACATACCCAATTCCTATAACCATTCTTCATATGTTTTAGGCTCCAGCTCCAGCTCCCTAATCATTTTTGTTGCTCTTCTCTGAACTCTTTCCAGAGTCCCAACAGCTTTTTTGTATTGTAGTGACCAGAACTGGATGCAGTATTCTAATTGAAGGCTTTGCAAAGCTGTACTATTCATTCCTCCCATTCACATATTACGTAAGGAAAGAGAATTCCACATATCACTTATAAGAATTTTACTAAATATTTATTTTCAATTGGTTTAATGAGAAAGAAAGAATTAGAACAAAGGGAAAAATTAAAGAAGACATTTTTAGAAAAGTAGAAGGATCTTTTTCAATAGCTGCAAACTCTGGTGGGCTTAAGGCCATTGCATGCTATTTAGGTGCCATTAGTCTTACGATTGTTGTAACCAGACCACCATTTATTTCCTCAATAAGAATGATACTGATGAAGAAAGTGAAATCAACAAACTACAATCATTGGATTTTGTTATCTTATGCTCATTCCCAACCACACTGAAAATAATTATGGTTATGTTCAGCAAACACCTCTCTAAGGATATAATAATATGGTGGAAAGCTCCATGTGCTCCACGGATTCTAGATAACAAATATTTGAACCCAACTTCCGAAGAAAAAGGAAGGAAATGGCTTAGATATAAGGAAGACTATATGACAGGACATTATGGATGTTTTAGAAATACATTGCATTGAATTCAGTAGGAAGTATACCCAAGCAAGTTAGCTTATGTTTCCAGTTCAAAATCTTTTGTTGAGAATGAAAACAATTCAGTGGATGATTAAAGTATATGCATCTTCTCTTTTCCCTTTTCATGCTTCCAACAGAAACCAATTCCCCCAACTTTTAACAGGTCAGTTTATTTTCCTATTATTTTCCTTTCTCTTCTTACCCATATTGGTGATTCACTCATTTATCATATGTATTAAATTGCTGCAGCACCATGATTGCTGAAGGAAGGCATAAGAACTGCCTAAGAACCATGAACCTCCCATCCATTTGACCTGACAATCAATTATACCTTCAACCATGCATTTTACTTGGACAAAAAGCAAGGGAAAGTGTGTTGGGTTTGCCAGGTTCTGAATGAACTTTGCACACATTTGTGCCATTTTAATAGGTTTCTTAACTATCACCATTTATATCTTGTACCGCTTTAAATGCTTTATCTTCATTCAACAAATTGCTAACAATTCATTTTGTGATAGAATTGCTATGATTTTTCTTGGATATACTGTGTTTCCCTGAAAATAAGACAGGGTCTTATTTTCTTTTGACACCCATCCACCCCCCGAAATAAGCACTTGGCCTTATTTTCAGGGAGATTTTATGATTTTTGAGAAGCAGGAGGCAGCGAGTGTGGTCACCTCATGGCTGCTGCTGTGTTGCAATATTTTTGGAGAGGGCTTATTTTTGGGGGAGGGCTTATTTTAGCACATGCACTCAAAAGCCTGATTGGCCTTATTATCCGGTGAGGTCTTATTTTTAGGGAAACAGGGTACTATGTTTTATTTTTTGTTAATGATCTGAACAGAAATGTTCCACTTTTAAATTTAATGCAACCAGTAAGGATGGGGGAGGGGGGATCCATAATGGACAAAATGTTTTCTCAGTTGCACACTTTGCTCTTGACAGTATAACGTTTGTATCCAAAATAGCTTTTCAGGAATAGAAGTTGTACATTTGAAAAATTCATGACATTTTTTTAAAAAGTGTAGTGCCCCCAAATAGTGAGATCAGTCAGTTTTAGATCACATTCATTCACTGGGAGATGGGCTCATCTGAAATGATTAGACATATGTTTTGCTTTTGTAAAAGCAAAATTACAATGTCTCTGAAATGACAAAGATGCACTTTCTATAGCAATCCCAGGATAATGAAAATATAGAATAAATATTCTTGTTGAAAATTATAAAATAAGAAAAGCCTTCACAATTGTATATATTAGTTTCACTTCACTGCTTTTAGATAGATAACTTCAGTGGAACTTTAATCCATATTTGTCTACGTTCTTAGTCTGGAAAGAATGTGTTTAAGAATAAAGACACTGTTAGTGTTACTGAACCTTTTGCTCATTCACTCACTCAATTTTCTTATAGCAAAACTACACAATAGGGATATAAAAACTCAATTTCTGCTGAAAGTGAATTTGAACATTCTGCCCCCATGAGAAGAAATGCATTAAGGGGAGAAAAAGTTAAGCTACTAATACTTGGACCAAACAATAATAGCCATGTTTTTAAAATGCTTATTTGGAAGAAAAAATGTTTTTAAACCGTTCATGAAAACATATATCAGAGTATAATAAAATTATTTGTGTTTTTGTTATTGTTGTTTTTTCCTTAAAAGAGGTTCTTGGATATTTTATGTGGCTAGTAATATAAATACAATGAAAAATGCATTTAAAACTTTCATATGGTATCAGACTTGCCAAAATGCATGTTACAATTTTCTACAACATGTACAAAAAATCTGTAGGTTATAATTGTGTTCCACTAACAAGGACTGTAAAACAAGAACAGTAAGAATTTGTTGTTTCCTGAACACATCCATTCAGTTCTCCATCATTTTTGCATATTCTCTGTTTTTTTAGTTATTTGTGTAAGAAATACCAACATATACGTTTGTATCTTAATTATGCAAGCACAGCAGCAAAATGTTTCACAGACATATTCCTACATAGACACTTATGGCTCTCAAATATAAAGAATGAGGATACTAACACAGGAATCAATTACTTCCAGGCCAGGGTGAACAGTTATATAAATATTGAGAACATCTCCCAGTCCCAAGGCCAAGAAGAGACCTGGTAAATTTCCATTGACTTTTTTAAAAAAACCTAGAATTTAAATCTTGGATCAGACAGATACATATGCCCACATATATGCCATGATTTTTGTGCATTATAGTTTTCAGATCTTTTTCAAAGATATGGCTTTATTCTTGTCTGTGATAAAGGACAAGAGCTGTTGTTAGCTAGTTCCTGAGTATAGGATTAAGTGTCTGGAAAGTTGAGATTTATTGCTATGCCTGCTGTGATATCAAATGCATTCATTTACTATACCTGAGTGCCAAGCAATTTAGTATTAGCATAGAGGTCACCCAAAATCCTACTTGCTGCATAAATATAAAGGTAAAGGTGCCCTTAAATCAAGCTTGATGCCTGGTAACTTCCTTTAAAATAACTTTGTCATTTTCTTGGCAGCAGAATGGAAGCAGTTTGCATTGCTATCCAGCCTACAGGCCTGGGATTGCCTGCTACTCTCCCATCCATGAATTAACCAGGCCTGACCACACTTAGCTTCCAAGCAAAGGCCCGAGGTAGCACTCTCTATATATTAACTAAAGCTAAAAAGCAAGGTGGAAAGTTGAAATGTCTGGGAGTTGATGGAGTTATTCTTTGTTTCACAGAATGAAAGACAGTCTAGTGCTGTGATGGTGAACCTATGGCACGCATGCCACAGGTGAAACATGGAGCCTTCACACCAACATTGCCCTAGCTCACTTCAGCACGCATGCGCAATGGCCAGCTGATTTTTGGCTGGCCCGCCCACGCTGCCCTTCCCTTCCCAGGAATCTCCACGTGATGCCAGCTAAGTACAGGGCTCATGTGGAGGCTCTGGGAGGGCATTTTTGGCCTCTGTGGGGCCTCAGGTGGTGGGGTGGGAGAGAGGCCATTTTTGCCCTACCCAGGTTCCAGGAAAGCGTCTGGAGTCTTGGCGGGCAAAACAGGCATACTGAGCCCACCAGAAGTTGGGAAATGTCTGTTTCAAGCCTCTGGGAGGTGGGGGAGGCTATTTTCACCCTCTAGAAGCTTTCAAGAAAGCTTCTGGAGCCTGGGGAGGACAAAAATGTGCCTACCGGAAGTTGGAAGATGGGCTGTTTCCGGCCTCTGGAGTCTTCAGTTTGGCCTGCTAGGCCCAAACCAGGGTGTTTGTAGTGGGGTAGGCATGTGTGGGGGAGAACGGGGGAAGCATGTGCATGCATACAAGGCATGGGGGGCTTGAATTACGGGTGTGGGCATATGTGCACACATGCGTATTTGACACCCAAGGGAAAAAAAGTTTTGCCATCACTGATTTAGTGCCATCTCTTGCCTTTAATCTAAGTGCTTGCGGATGAGATACTTACAAACTACAAGAATGAGAAAAAGGCCGTTTATAGGCTTGTAAGATAGAACAGGGGAAGGAAGGGAAGGAGTTCTTTAATACTACCAAGTTCCATTCAAGCACTAGAAGTAAACAGTTACAGTATTTTCCAGATAGAAAGGAGCAAGGTCATAAAGAGCTTCTCTTTACCCTGATTTGATATGCTGGGTCTGAAGTATCACTGGTTTGTGGAGTGGGCTCTTCTTTTTCCAGTAGAATAATTTGCTCATAACCAGAAAATAAAATAAGGAAAAGCATATGTGGGCAAAAAGGAGTTTTTATTGTCTCCACCCACAGATTCTAAAAACTTAGAAATTATTCTGTTACAACCAGAAGGCAAACAGAGGGAGGGGGGAGGGGAGAGGGGGAAGCTGTTGAAAAATGTTGGCTTGTTTAAAAACAAAGTGTGTTAACAGTTAGAGCCAAGGAGATAAGCAAAATGCAGAGGAATATCCTTTCTTTTAATGAACCATGCACAGTATACAAAGACAGACAGACAGATAAATATACATAGCTAGAGACAGATATATAAATGAAAAGATACACACTGTTATCACATCCATTTCTCATTGTTCAGGCACAAGGCCTTTTCACTCTGGGCGCAATATTTTACACTTTTAATTTGATCTGTCAGGCTGCAAACAAGGGAGGGAGCAGTTATCTTCAGACTTTAGATCTCAAATACTTGATACTTGCCATAGAGATGACAAACAAGAGAAATTCCATTGCTGCTATTTTGAACCAACCACAGAGACAGGCTCTTCTTTATACCTGTTGGATTCCATCACACTGAAACTCATCTGCCACCAAAGGGCTAATCAAGTGCGCTGCAGGAGTTTAGAAAATGTGCTTCTTTTATTTGTGCCACATAAACAACCGAACCACATGAACAGAAAATGGAAAACAAGACAGCATCTGCTTCTTTCTAACACCACAATCAATTACATTCAAGATTTTGGGATTTCTCTTTCTTCTTTCTCTGCACATATGCATATAATTTTTATCAGCAATATTTTATTGCCAATACTTTTATGTATGTATATGTGCAGTTATGTAAAGGTAAAGGTTCCCCTCGCACATATGTGCTAGTTGTTCCCGACTCTAGAGGGTGGTGCTCATCTCTGTTTCAAAGCCAAAAAGCCAGCACTGCCCGAAGACGTTTCCATGGTCAAGTGGTGACATGACTAAACACTGAAGGTGCACAGAACGCTGTTACCTTCCCACCAAAGGTGGTTCCTATTTTTCTACTTGCATTTTTATATGTTTTCCAACTGCTAGGCTGGAAGAACGGGAGCTCACTCCGTTACACGGCACTAGGGATTTGAACCACCAAACTGCCAACCTTTCTTATCGACAAGTTCAGTGTTTTAGCCACTGAGCCACTATGGGTATGTGCATACACATATATAATTGAAAAATTCAGTTCAGATATAGGTAATCCTCGACTTTTTGTTCATTTAGTGGCTATTTGAAGTTACAAGGATGCTGAAAAAAGTGACTTATGACCATTTTCACACTTACGATCATTGCAGCATCCACATACTGCATGTAATCAAAATTCAGACACTTGGCAACGGACTCATATTTATGATGGTTGCAATGTCCCAGGGTCATGTGATCACTTTTTGTAATCTAACAAACAAAGACTTTCTATGTCCCTCACTGATGGCTTTTAGACTCTGCTATCTTCCTTTTCTCCCTCTTTTCTCAAATGACTACTCCAGAAGGAGCAATATTTTTGTCTAAGGATAGAAATCGCTTTATAAGGAATAGATTGTACTCCGGTACAGTGTTATTCTTTGTTCATTTGTTTTCTCTCAAACTGTCTCTCAAGCTTTTTTCTATTTAAAAAACTATTTTACGTTTTATGCAAAAGAAAGAATCAGCTGAATAGATTTTTCTCTTCCTCTTTCTCATTCTCTCAGCCTTTCTCTTCCTCTATACTTCATTTTTCAATGCCCTTCTTTTTTAACATGGCTTCTCCTAGACTTGTACAGAAGCATTACAAGTCAGTGAAATCCAGGTCTGGTAGGAAGGTGGTTCGTTCTTCTCCTTCTCTCTCCTTCTTAGATAGATTAACAGAGTTGGAAGTCATCTTGTAGGTCATCTAGTCCAAACCGCTACCCAAGCAGGAGACCCTACACCATCCCTGACAAATGGCAGGCCAATCTTCCCTTGAAAGCCTCCAGTGATGAAGCTCCCACAACTTCTGAACTCAAGCTGTTCCATTGCTTGATCAGGAAAAATAATCATTTCTCCTTTCCTGTCCCCATAGCATAAAACCTTGCATTCCTTTAACATTTTATATGTATATTTCTGGGCATATAATAATTATAACTATATGTTTCTTTTTTTGCTATGGCAAAAGGCTGTAATGCCACCATCTTTCTTTTTCTTCTTTTCTTTTCTCTTCTCTTCATTTCTTATTTGGCCAATAGCTGAACAATGTGTTAATGATTAAAATGAAACACTTCTCAAAATCCCTTGCTTTAGCTTTTTCTTATTTAATTGCATGTATTTAATTTTCATAAGCCATTATTTTCTTCAGATCTCTGTGTCATGGTACAAAGTGCTAATTGTAACTAATGAAAACCATGTGATTATTTGATTGTCTTGAATGTCATTAACTTCAAACCATTTTTAAAGGTTTTAATATAAATTGTTTTGTTTGAATATTAATGATAGTTTTCTTCTTGGATTTCTGCAATGCATATATTTACCTATAGTTCTCAACTTAGAAACATAATTAGGATTGATTTATGGTCATAAATTTAGATACCTGCATGACCAGACTGGACATTTTTGTGGACATCTTTAAGCAAGTCAGTGATCATTAAACAAACTTCACAAGTGTTAAGCAAATGCCACAGTCATAAGTGTGAATCCATTCTTCCAAATGAGCGCTTTTTGGCAAGGAATGTTGCAAATCATGGTCACATGATTGGTTGCACATGTAGAACACTGCAACCAGTCATAAAGGCAAGCTAGATTCCAAGCATTCAGAATGACCATGGGCTGGTGTCTGTGTGTATGGATGAAAAGCATCAGGCCCAGAGAATAGTTCCTAATTGCTTAAAAGCCTGTGTTGATCAACTGGCCCCCATCTTCACCAGCATCTTTAATAAATCACTGGAGACCAGGAGCCTTAGATTGCTCCTTACTTCAAATACTCTACTTATCATTCTGGTGCCCAAGAAACTCTCCATCAAGGAGCAGATTGACTACAGACCTATTGCTCTGACATCTGTAGTTATGAAGACTTTTGAAAGGTTACTGCTGGCCCATTGCAAAGCATCAGGGATCCATTGTTAAATCCCTTGCAGTTTGCCTACCATGCAAAGAGATTGGCAGATGATGTTGTCAGTATGGCACCGTGCTACACCTTGTGACATCTTTAATCTTAATGATTTATGCAAGAGTCCTTTTTGTAGACTTCAGCTTGGCATTCAATACCATCTTTCATACCAGAAATTCTACACTCAAATTGATTCAGCTAGCTGTGCCTGTCCTTGTAGATGCATTATAAACTTTTTGCCTGATAGGAAGCAACAGGTGAAGCTAGGGAAAATGACAGACAATTAGCACAGGTGCCCCTCAGAGCTGTGTGTAGATTTCAAATACCCCCCCACACACATGAATTCATTTTATATCACTTCCATATTAACCTGAAAGGTTAAGCAAAAAGAGTAATTGATATTGAAGGAGCTTCTACTATTCTTTGTAGCAATTTTTATAATACTTATTCACATTATTCATGGGTCAAACATTATGCTAACACTTCAGGAAAAAAGGAGCAAAATCTATTGCTGTTGAAGTTCAAAACAAACAAACATACAGTGCTCAAAATCTACCTCTGGCTTTCAAAACAACTGTCAGGGTTACCACCAATACCCTAATTAAATCAAGAGCCTTGAGCCAAGCTTCAAAACAAATACAGTTATTTATTAGACACTTCATGTCCTCACATTCCAAGTGAAGCCAACTCTGACCCCACTTAATTTATGTCCCAGCTCTGACCCTGTTTCCTTCCTTCCCCCCAAGGTGTGTCCTCAATCAAATTCTCCAAGAAGCAATTTTTCAAGTTGTAGAGATCACTCCCTTCTGCCCACTGTGGTTAACTACGGAGATGGCCATGACAAAGAGATGGATAGAATGTGCTTTTGTTTTGATTGAAGTGTTCCCTTCCTGTGGCTACAAAATTCATTTTCCCATCTCCCTTGCCTATGGCCACTCAAGAGCAGGCCAGGGATGCTTTGCAAGTTGACATTAAGGAGCATTCCCTATGTGTGAAATTCCACCCCTGGAATTACAGACACGATATCCTGGGAGAAGCCTTGTTAGATGTCAAGATTAAATATCTTGGACTATCACTGGTATGTGGAAAACCTATTAATTAATTGCTACAATCTACTGTTCAAAAGGAAGGGAAAGGTGGGCAGTCACCTTTTCTCCTGCAGAAAAAGTCCCTTTGTTTATAACTTGTGAATATATCTGTCTGTCTGTCTTTCCGTCCGTGTGTGTTTGTGTGTGTGTGTTATGTTTGTGCTGATAAATAAATAAAGGGAGACTAGTACAGATCTATTTCAAGCTATATTGTGACTCTATCTATCTATCTATCTATCTATCTATCTATCTATCTATCTATCTATCTATCTATCTCCATTGTCACCCACCATCAAATCAAAATGGAGTATATCTTTTATTGAAGTACTTCAGAATGACATTGCAATATGTAAGGCATCCTTATGATTCTTCACTGCAGGGATAAAAACTTTTATGGGGCAATAATTTTTGACATTACCATTCGCTCTGAGGAACTCAGTGCTTCACAGGTATATAGAGATCACTCTTAGGAGAAGCTACTCTTTCAAAGTCATGTGATTACCTCAAACTTGAAAAAAGGAACAATAAAATAGCTACTACCTAAAGCAGGGTAACTATGGGCCTTTTATGAGTTGTGGACTTCAACTCCCAGAATTCCTGGTTCAGAAATTCCGGGAGTTGAAGTCCACAAGCCATAAAGGGGTCATAGTTCCCCACCTCTGACCTAAAGCAAATGATACTATTTAGGACACATGTGATTTGAATATCTTTAGACAGCAGTTTTAAAAGAGAGGCAATGCTGACTGAAAAGAGGGGGATTTCTGGATAGTGTTGCAAAATAATAAATCTGTGACATATTTCCATCACCTTTACCCATGGTGGGATTCTAATTTTTTTACTGCTGGTTTTGTGGACATGGCTTGGTGGGAATGGTGTGGTTTGGTGGGCGTGGCTTGGTAGGCATGGCAGGGGAAGGATACTGTAAAATCTCCATTCCCACCCCGCTCCAGGGAAAGGTTACTGGAAAATCCCCATTTCCTCCCAATCAGCTGTAACTAATTGGGTGGCAGAGAATAGATTGGGGCAAGACCAGTCAGAGGTGACATTTACTAGTTCTCTGAACTACTCAAAATTTCCACCACTGGTTTTCCAGAACTGGTCAGAACCTCCTGAATATCACCTCTGACTTTTACATATTCTTTAATTTATTTTTTTCCTTAATTTATCCAATTTTTAAAAGGCTCCACTAATCATAAATGACCCATTGTTTTCTTTCATGTAGGTTTCACAATATTTTACATGAATTGACAAATATCAATGCATAATTTGATTCATTACATGAATAAACAAATTACATATTTAGGTGATTTACATTAATTTAATATATTGATTTTAAGGTTTTTCCATTTGTTTAATGGAGATAGTGGATTTTATATTTAGAAGACCTTGGTTTAAGGCTTAGTGCTGATAATAAGGAATGACGTAGGAATGCAGAAGGTAAAAATAACACAATCCAGAAAAGCTTCTCTTTTATTCTACAGAGATAGTAGGGAAATAATAAATACATCTGTTTATTATTTTTATATTGTATACAAGTAGTTTCTCATTCTTCTTTCCAGGGACCAAAAACTGTTGTAATACATAAGGTGGTGCTTTTGGTTCTGGGCACTTAAAATGTTCCTGAAATTGTTAACTACAGTCAACAAGAATCATTTCATTGATTTAGTGATGCTTGGGGTCAGAGTCTTTGAGCATGCATAAAACAATTTGACCCATGTCTTGCTTGAAGATCTTGTTTTTCTAGCACATGGCACTTTTCAATTACATCAATACCAACTTGAAAATGACAGGTTAACCTGATGAGATTGTTTATTACTCTGAATCTACTTCTGCTTTCTAATTTCAGAGGTTTAAGCTCTAGATTCCCATCAGCTTGTTATGTGGTGAATATTTGACATAATGAATGGAAAAAAACATGAGTTGCGACCTTCAGAGGGTGATTTGGGAACTGTTCTTTGAACCTGAAAAGACAATGCACAGTGTATAGGCTGTCTGTTTTATGGAGAAGGGAAAGAATAGCAATTCAGCTTGAGCTAAAGTAATCTCTTAGTTCTTAACAGTCTAAGTAATGTCAATTACTGGTGCTTAGATTATAGTGTCAATTACTCCTTATATCTATTACAAAGATTTTAGCAAAAATTCTATAAAAATTTCAGAGAGCAGCTGTCTTACATTTATTGTTGCTGATGACAATGGCTGGATGAAACAATTTTTGGAGAAAATGAAGTGCATGGGCCAATGATAAAAATTGCATGGGCCAATGATAAAAAGGAAACAAAGCTATGTCACATATGTGGAAAGAACCACAATATTCAGATTCTTCTTGAGTTTTAGAAAGAGCATTCTGCATTTCTTGCTCGTTTTTTTAAAACCATGTAAAGTGGATATACTACAATCATCATTCCCCATCGCAAATTAAGGAACCAACAATGTCCACAGTTTAAGATGAAGGTTCATTCTCCAAGCTTGTGGGTTGGTTTCCGAATGTTTCGTTACCAGGCTAAGTAACATCTTCAGCAAAGTTTAGGGGATGTCAGTGTTCTGACAAATTTCTGGCCTTTCATGCTAATTATTTCATTTTCTAAAAGTTAGAAAGAAAGACAAAGACAAAAGACAATGAGATCCTGGATCTCATCCTAACCAACAAAGAAGCTCTCCTCCAAAGTCTGATGCCATGGATCTAGATAAGTTCTAGATAACTAGAACTTATCTAGGGAAAGGGAAGGAAAGCTAAAATGTATGTTGGACTCCTAGAAGGCAGGCTTGAGTGAAAAGTGAAAAGTATTATTTTCATTCAGTTCTCTAAAGATACCGAAAAACAGCAGGCTAGAATCAGTCCCTATATTTCCCTTCAGGACAATGTAGAACCAGTTATAACAACTTTGACAAATTAATTAAATATTTTCTAAGCTCTAGTATTATCCTGGACAAAATAGCAAGACAAGAATGGATAAATGTTAACATATTTCTGTGTTTATATGAAGATAATAAGTGGCCCTGTGGCCTTGTAAGAAACGAGCATTTCCATGTTATATGGAAGGAAAGGATGTTGGAAGAAACAAAAAAGTGTGAATGCATTGGGAATAGTTTACTTTAAAAGCATGTATAATAATACAATTAGAGATGAGGTCAGAACAAATGGATACTGAATAAATAGTAAGTCAGATGTACAAAGAGTATATGAAGGCTGTTTGGTCACATAGAGGTTGAATAAGAGAGGACTCAAAGCAAATATATGAAGGAAGAATGAGTAGTTAAGAGAAAAGAGGAAAGTGAAAGTTGTGACTGGATGAAGCTGATGAGATTCTGAAAAAAGAAAGAGGTGAAAAGTTTAAAGAACAATATAAAATAGAAATAAGGACATAGTGGAAGCACTTTATTTATTTTTTTGCAAAGATACTTCTTTGTGCTCTATATAAAGTTGCTTGTCCAAAAAACGAATAGCATAATGCGTATGTATGTAAGTTTATCCATTAGCCTGAATGCTTTATTTATTGAAAGAAGTTGATGCCCTTTCTGTGTACCACATGTAATTCATTCATTGAAATTCTCTATTTAAACTCAAAGATTAGGAGAATGACAATTAAAAAAAAAATCACAAGTGTTGCAAAGGAAACATAATTAGTTTCAAACTATTAGATTTGAAATATGACCTCATCACAATTCTTTCAGCCTTTGGTGAATGAAAGGTTCTGGGACATTTGGATTGATTTAGCAACCAGATATGATTTGCCATCGTAGAATAGCAGGAGTTTATATATAGTTGTGCAAATAGCTTGTCTTGTACTTGGGTTTGAAGATTTAATTTGAAGTCAATTTAATACAATCTCTGAACCTAATTGCTTTTCTGTGATTCTCTAAATCAAATTGTAAAGTTGATACAAATTGTTTACTTTGCATTGTGTGGTTCTGAATTTATATGAATGCTTTAGACAGATATATAAATTCCTTTTTTGAAAATCTCAATCAGCTTGATTCAATTTGGCAATTTGATTGAAACTTCCAAACTGAATTAATAATTTAAAAACAAGAATAGAATTGCCAAATTGGGTACATTTTCCAAATCAAAACAATGATTCAAATCACATTTTGCCATTTCAGCTAAACATCTAGGAAATATTGCAAATTAAATAGCTTGATACACAGGTACAAATCAAGAGTTGGATGGATTTTAAATGAAAGAATACAAAACTATTATAGACAGCAGGAGCATTTTTAAAAAATATGTTAATAGGATAATATTTGCTAAATACCTATTCTGCAAAATAATTTCACTTTTGACCATCACCCAGAACTTGATGATATAATATATCCTTATGTGTTTTCAGTTTATAAGTCAAGTTATAGATGTCTCAGAATATTTTATGATAGTTGCAAAATATGATATTAATATGAAAATGGCAAGCATTGGAGATTTCACAGGAAATGTGTTGACATTAATGTCTGAGAGAGGCTAATGTATGATGGGGGGAAATAAATAGTAATGCAATCATGTAATAAATAATAATTGGTGAGGTCATGGAATCGTTCACACACAAATCGGATAGTGTCATAAAGCATCTAAAAAGGTTACTGACCTCTCTTTTCCAAGCATTATGTTTAATATTAGGATATATAGGTCACTATTTTGTCTGGTTCAAAAAGTACCAAAAGCATTTAGATATTAGAAGAATCGTGTGTTGTCATGTGTTCATGCTACTTTTTATTAATGTAGATGTGCTCATTTAATATGAATGTTTCAAATACTACTTTCATGCCAGATAAAAATAACATTGATGTAAAAAGCTTGTGTGGAATCAGTATAGAAAAAAAATATTAGGGAGAGGAATAGAGGAAGAGCTGAGGTGGCACAGTGGTTAGAGTGCAGTACTGTGGGCTACTTCAGCTGCCTGCTAGCTGCAGTTCAGCAGTTCAAATCTCACCATTTCAAGGTTGACTCAGCCTTCCATTCTTCCGAGGTGGGTAAAATGAGGTCTCATTTTAGAGAGGGCTGTAAAAACACTATTAAGCAGTATATAAATGCTATTGCTATTGCTAAATGTGTTGGTATAAATTAAATTAGTTCCTCTATATTTTCTTTTGTTTAAATCTTATTCTTTTCCTGTGCTTCATCTAATACTGTTTATCCTAAAAAGAAATAATGTATTTGGTTTCTCTGATGTTTTTCCCTCTGTGTATGTGTGTACAGATGTCTGTTTTGTTTAATTTGTTTTAAATGTGCCTCTCATTGGGAAAATAAAAACAGAGCACATGGACTTTTATCCAGGATAGTATAACATGCTCACTGTGATAAACAGGGCGCATATGCTTTTAAGTTGTATCTCCAGAATTCAAAACCCTCCAATATTATTCTTTCATTATTCTAAAATATCCAAAACATTTGTTTGTTTTCCTTGTCAGAAAATAGAACATCACGTGTAAAAGAAAATTAAAAACAATAACAAATGTAGCAATTTAACAATATATTCAAATGCAATACAGAAAACTTATATGTCCATAAATTCAGTTCTAGAAAGAAATAAACCCACAGTAACCATCAAAAGAGATTGATAATAACATTATGTTAACATGGCGTGGTGTGGGGGGCAAGGAAAACTATACATATATAATTTTTTTTAAATACTTTTCATCTGGTGTAGAGAAGGCATTATAATGAGCGCCAGATGAGATTCTAAAAATGGGGAGGCAGCATTGCTGAAAATAGTTCCTTCCAGTTTGGATTTCAGATTGATTAGTGACTTAGAGAATTACCTCTGCTAACTATGAGGGATATGTGTTGAATGATCAAAACCTGGATCATGAGCTGCAATGAACTATTTTGAAGCAGATGTTTATTTCCCTGGTACAAAAGTAATAGTTCATATCCTTATCTATTCAGAATCCAAGACCCATGAAAATTCATTCCTGATCCACTTTTCAGGAACTTCAGATTGGTCTGCAATCTGGCACCTACCCTCTAGAATGAGTTTGCCTCCACTCTGCTATTGTTTATTATTGAAGTCCTTTTTGTTTGATTGTTGTGAGCTGTCCAGAGTCATTGAGAGTCAGGTAGCATAGAAGTTTAATATGTTATTATTGTATACACAGTGGTAGGATTCAAATTTTTTTGCTACTGGTTAGGTGAGAGTGGCTAGGTAAGAGCATGTGACTGTGTGGGCATGGCCGACTTGACATCACTCACACGCACACCTACTCAGTCACATGGCCTACCAAGCTACGCCCACAGGAAAAAGTAGGAAAAGTTTAAGGATTTCTCCCTATCTACCCCTGCCCTCCCTTCGCCAGTCACCCCTGTTTCTCCTCCTTTAGCAGCCCCAGCCCTAGTCCCAATTCCTCACCACCACCACCTTTTTGGTTGCTTACCTTCCATGGCAGCTGGTCCAGAGTCTGGAAGGCAAGCTGACTGGAGGTTTCAGTGGCCTCCAGCCAGCTGCTGCTGCTGGGAATTGGCTGGCTGGCAAAGAAGCCTTCCAGCTACCGCCTCTTTGAGAGCTGCTTTACATACCAGTTCTCAAAGTGGCGGCAGCTGGCCACAGGCTGCTGAAAAATCCTCTGGTCAGTGAAAAAGCTGCTGCTGTCACCACCATTTTCTTCACGCATGTGTATCCCATTATCTTGCAAGATGCGGCGGGTGGGTTGAGGAGTCCGCAACAGGGAGATCAGTTTGGGGGCCTGGCCAGATGGCCATTGCTACCGGTTCACCAAACTGGGCAAATTTTCCACCACCGGTTCAGGCAAACCAGTGTGAACCAGCTGAATACCCCCTCTGTGTATACACAACAATGTGAAATCACAGTTGCTCTTTTTTAATTGGTTTTGGCTTTCGTATATATTGAGTTCTTCCTAAGAACCTAGAATGATGTACTGTATTGGCTAATGTACATGTGCAGACCCAAGCAGTGTGGCTTTTTGTAATTGACAGAAATTTTGTCAATGTACAGGTTTTTTAAGTGCCATCCAAAGGTGCTGATAACCACTAGGACCACTAGAGCCAGTTTAATTTTTTAATTTCAATTTCCAGAACTTGAAACCTTGTGATCTTCTCTAAATCTTTGTCTTCTATCTTACTATCCCCTGATATTGCCAAATTAGTTATCCACACTATCTTCTTTTCAATCATAATTAATATAATAATAAATCTCACAATATTTTAATCTTCATGTTTTCACTACTTAGCCAACTATTGTAAACAATCCAGATTAATTTTGGTGAAATGACAACTGTAGAAATGTGATAAATAAATAAAGCTATAAGTTTCCACTAATTTTTCATTACTGGCACATGATAATTTTTTACTGATGTTCCAGTGAATCATTTTGGGGACAACGTTGCTGTTTATAATCAGTTCATGAAGCTCTCCTCCCTGAAAAACTTCCAGCGTAACTTTTGTGAAACAGTGCCACCTAGTAGGATCCAGGAAAACAACTCTTCTCTATTGTAACATCTACCCTGTGGAGCAGCATCTTCCTGAGATATGTATGGACTTGACCCTTTCAGAAAACCTTGAAGATCTGGCTTTATCAAAGGAACAGATCACTAATAATCTTGATGTTTGTCTTCCTTTTTCCTTCACTTTTTCCTCCTTCCTTCCTTCCTTCCTTCCTTCCTTCCGTCCTTCCTTCCTTCCTTCCTT
>JAPKID020000343.1:5162-19070 GCA_026931265.2 Tropidonophis doriae | reverse complement strand
TTCATTCTTAGTAACACTGCAGCATCTCCAATGGTTATGTGATTAAAATTTGGAAGCTTGTAACTGCCATGTATTTAGAACAGTTGCACTGTTCTGGGGTCATGTAATCACCATTTCTAACTTTCCCAGCCAGCTTCCTACAAACAAAATCAATGGGGAAAGTCAGATTTGCTGAATGACAGAATAATTCATTTAACAACTGTGGCAGAAAGGTTGGAAAGTGTTATGAAACACAGTTAACCAGTCTTTCTTAGCAATTGAAACACTGGGCTCCACTGTGGCCATAAGTCAAGGGCGATTAATTTCGAGTCAACTTTTATTCTACTTCACGAAAGAGTCTTGTTTATGCTATTGTGTTCATATATCTGTAGTGTAAAGTCCAAACACACCCTTCAGGGGTACGTCTAATCAATGTAATTCAGAAAACTAACCTTCATCAAGTGCTCTGTTGATGGCAGCACAAAGAGACCAATAGCCACTATATGTCTTGCCTTTGTATTTTACCAAGCATTTATGGTCTTCATGTTCAGACCAAAAGGAAAAATTGAGCACATCAGCAACAAATACCCAGTTTACTGCATCTTCACTTGCTTCTTGAGGGTTTAACTCATGAGAAGACTTCCAGCCAGCCACACTGAATTCCTTCCCTGTGACTTTATCAAACAACATTTCTGCAACCTTTTGCACTCCACTGTCTTCAATGTACACATCTTTGCTGTTTTCTGCTATAAACTTGGCAGATTCTTTAGGATTTAAAATTGCTTCCATATTTTCCTTGTTTCTGAACAAATGTGATAACTGTTAGTCTTTGACCTATAAATACAGAGTTGATAGAATTCAAGAAAGATACATAACATTTATTCTGTTGACAACCCATTTATCTTCCCAGGTCTTTCCAAATTGTAAGCAATCCCGATACGGGTTATGCAGTAGTATAACAATGCTTGTTCTCAACATTGTATAGCACTGTACCTTTGACTATTAAAAAATGTAAAACTTTTCTGTTCTTAAAGGAGCAGCAACAACAATTTTGACAATCATTTTTGTTATTCTCTGATGAAGCAAAGCCTTTACCTAGCTAACTGCTAACAAATATTAAAATAACAAAACATCTAATTGAGCCTAGCCCAAACTGGGAAAATTACAGTACACAAAAGCCATGTAGATGGATACACATTTATATTTTAAATGTAGCACTTTGCAACTTTTTTAAATGATCAAACCATCCTTGCAGACCATATATTGAAAACAGCAAATTTCTGGCATAACAAACAGAACTCTTTGCAAAAGTGCCAAGGATTTCAGGTATTATTAGAAAGGTATATGTGAACATTAGCAATTAGATATTCAAGAAATGGGTGAGAAATGAAGTTTGTGCTTCTAATATTTCTGACATATTTCTGATTTTTTCTTTCTTTCAGAGTTCCTTTCCTCAAATCAACCACAGCACCATTTAAGCCTTCTTCAATGTACAAGAGATAAGTAGATTGGTCATGCAAGATTATCTGATGTCTGTCTCAGAAAGCAAAATTGCAATGGGAGAATAAATCTTTGCCAAATTGAATTCTTGAGGATCTCATGGATGAAGTCTATGTCATGGTCTTCCTCCGACTTTTCTTTTTGTTTCACTTCTTAAGTCTCACCTCTACCCTGAGTCTTCTTTTATGAAGAACTACCAAATATGAGCTGCAAAAAATTGGAGGACCACTAGATGGTAGCTAAGAATTAATATCCTTCTGCAACCATTTTGCAATCCTTCTGCAAACTATTTTAAACCCCAGCATTAATAATCATCGGAAAGCCACCATTTTCCTATAAAAATAAAACTAGTTTTTATTGCCCTGAAGGCTTTAGCTCCGCCCACTGAAGGCACAGATTGTGTCGGTGACCAATACGATATTTTGATTTTTAGAAAACTTTCTCCCCAACCCGCCCCAGTTAAAACCAATATTGCCTAATAAAATTGTCAAAGCGATGTCTTTTTATCAGAGGGAAATTCGCCTTTTAATGAATGCACGAACGGCAGAGATGAAGGTATAGAAAGCGCTCCTATTCTCAGCCGAACAAGGGTTCAATCGAACAAAAGGCGTGAAAAAAGTTCCACCCCATCCTCCGTCCCCACCACCCGCCAACGATTCACACGTTCACCCATCGCTTTAGGAAATCTTGCTGCAAAGTAACAGCGAGGCCACTTTGAGGCTGCGCTTTTTGTCACATCAGAATTCTGAAACGTTGATCTAGTCCAGGGGCAGTCATCGAACACACAAAAACGGCGCGGCCAGAAGCGGATTACCAACAGGAGCAGCGCTCGTCTGCCAATCCGATCCGATTTCCTGCAACACTTCCACACCGGCAGGCGCCAAATCGCATTCCGATTGTTATTTGATTCTTGGCTGTTTCTACGGTATTCGTGACAGGCAGAAAGAGAACAAAAAATGTGTTTCTTTTTCTCCTCCTCTATTCACATGGCCAAACAAGGACTTGCCTGCGGATCTTAGGCCTACGTAAAACATCCGGAAGTGTGCAGACATTCTAGCAAAATGTCCCAACGTTTCGCCAAGAGATCAAACCCATCTTACCTTTAAAAATAACGTACTCGATTTGGTTATGCTTTGCTCAGTAGACCCGCGAGTGATCTTCGGTACAAAACGGCGTTTAGTTCTTCCAACCTTTCTCTAATCGTCCTTGCTTCACCCTCCAATCAGAACATGGACTATATTTGCATAAATTAGTGCGGAACTCAAAAAAGGTTACCGGATATCGGCGCCAGCTACAACATGCCTTTATCTCGCGAGCAGCTACACCCATGTTTACTGTATTTTGTGGAATGGTTGAATCCTTGGTGGGTTTTCTTTTTTGCACCATCAGTGTTGACTCTTGGCAGCTACTTTTCGGTCCAAGCAACTTTAAGCTTTTCAAAAGTGTCCTTACCGGGTGTAGGTAACTGGGCCACTTTCACTCCACAGGCAGAATCAGAGCACGTATGTGGCTGAATCAACCTTGACCCCTGGCAAAAGTCCACGCAGTTTTGAAATGTGACTCTTAAAAACTCGTCTCCAGCGACCCGTAGTTTGCAATTCAATCCTCTTTACATCGTATGGGCCTCACTGGTTTTACTTTTTTTTTTTTTTTTTTGAAAAAAATCAACACCATCCTACAGGATCAGTTATATTTCTCCCCTACAAGGTTCACTTGGAAATACTGTTCAAAGGAAGAACTTTTAAAAAATATTCATTCATGGAAATCCCATTGAATTCAACAAGGCTTACTTGACAAGATAGTGTAAGCTAGACCTTTTGGTTGCAAGTTTTTGCATGGTTTTGAAATATCTCATACCTAATTGCAAACAAGGGAATGTTTTTGTTTAGCAGGAAGTAAAACACAACAAAAAAATATTAAAAAACAGGATCTGTCACATTCACATCCAGCTCAGTATTATTACAAGTTTTATTTTATTCAAAAGAAGTAACCTTGGAAACTATCAGTACAAATGTCCAGGATTTTACATGAAAACATTCAGATTGATTTAGCACATATTTCCTATGCCAGTCAATATGAAAGATACAATTATTTCATTCAAATCTTTGTACAATGGACACATATTAAACATATTACAGTTGAAAATGGGCAAATTTGCCAAGGCTGTTATCAAGCTTTTATCTTTTTCTATAATTTCTTGCTATTAATCAACAAAACAGGTTTTGTAAGATTTTATTCAAACCAATTTAATGCAATATAACAATTAGGGAAATACAACTTGAGCAACAGAAAGAAAACCATTTGACGTATGTTAATTTCTTTACACATACCGAAGTTAAAATCAGTGCAATCAATACTTCCTATTTAGCAAAATATTTGAATTGGTACTCTGCTTCTCCGATCTAGAGAAGTGGAAAAAAAGCCAAGCACAATAAATGTAGACTGTAGAGTGTGTATTTTAACTATGGAAATACTCAAAGAAAGAACTGCAAGAATTGTTTCACTAAATTTATTTTTAAAATCATAGAGAACATTTTACAAAAGAGCGCTTACATTTCGCACACTGCATTGAATGGATGTTGGGGTAGGTAAACTATCAGCGTTACTACCCCATTTGAAAAACAAAAATAGTATGAAGCAGATGGGTTCACAAGTGACAAAAAACATTACAGTTTACAACCAACATAGAAAAAATAAAAATAAAATCTACTATCTCTGCTGCTGTTTCAAAATACCAATGTTAGTTTTGCAGGCTGTCCCAGCCCCACCCACCTATATGTAAAGAACTAAAACATTACATCTGGTGACAGCAAAAATTTCACTACATCTCAAATGCAGAACACCTATGAAGCAGAGGAATGTTGGCTTTTTAAACAGAAGCAGATTTTAAGAAAAAAAAAAGATGCAGGACTCCTTCAGTTCTTCACTAGTCTTAGAAAAACTTTCCAGAATACTGCTTCACACTATAAAAAAGAAAAAATATCTTGCATTAGAATCCTTCAACATCTGCATACTGCTTCACACTATAAGGAAAAAGAAAAAAAAGGCATGTATTAGAATGGTTGAACAAACAATTTGAATCAATATATACAAATACATTTACAAATATAAAATTATATAAAATTATATTATATAATATGTAACATTTATCAACTTATAATTAGTAGCTAATCTACAGGCAAAATTAAAGTTATACATTACAAGATGCTCACTAAATAATGGTGTTAAAAGAAAACAAAGCATGTAAAATCTAAAGCTGTTATACATGACAGAAAAGGAAGCGGTGTGAAATGCTGCATTAACAGCAACAAAAGCTTTCAACTTGTCCTGTAGAGGCATGGACTGTGCCATATGGCAGACTGCGATTTGTTGTCACTTTAGTAATCTAAAAACAACAAAATCACTAGTCTTCCACACAGAACTAGACCAACGTCCAACTGAAATCTTCTATATTTTCTACAGGCTCTATATAAAATTAAAGTAGGTTTTTTGCAGCAGTTTTCACCAGAGAAATGAGAGCTGCTTTGGTTAAGGACACTTCCTGAAAGATTAGTTTTGAGTGCTTCTTCAATGAGTCAGAATGGAAGACGGAAGAGAAAGGCATACTACTAAATTGAGAAGTTAGTATATAGTATGACTGATTTTTTTCTCTCTAAAGACTCTCTTTATAGAAACATACAAGTAATACATTTACTTGAAATTAGTAAATAACAACTTAAAGGCAACTTGCCTGTTTTGCAGTAAATACTGTGCATTTTGAATCTGATCCTGTGTGCCTGTAATAGTTATTATTCGATCTTCTGAGCCCTCTAAGGGTTCATCTATTTTGATTGAAGCTCCTGACTCATGGCGTATCTGTTTAATCCTCTGACCGCCTTTTCCAATAATGGAACCAGCCAGCTGAAAATAAGAGTACATTTTACTGAACTAGTAACTTCTAATTCATAATCAGCATGGAAATACAAGATAAATGATACATGCAAATGAAAAATCAAATATTTTCACTTATTCTCTTCATATTCTGAGTCAAATATAAATTTGGTATTGGAACTTGAGTATATATAACAAACTGTCCTAGAAATCTGCTTTTTGTTAAGAAAAGTAAAAAGGAAGTAAATGTTATACTTACGTCTTTGGGTATTGTTACTTGTGTTGTAATGATGGGTCCACCAAGATCTCCGTAAGAACCACGACCCCCTGCATAAGAATAGTCTAATTTAAAACGTATGCATCTTGCCCTTTAAATGACTAAACTATAAATTTTGTTCAATACATATGCATGAAAGCTTACCATAACCCGATCCACCCTCGAACTAACAAAAAAGGGAGAAAAACAAAGTCTAAGTTTTCACATAAGCAATTTTAAGCTATATAATTAATGTTACGAAAGTATTTCACAAAATAAAAATGACAATTGTTAGAAGAATCTTATGTCATGTATTTTAGACCCAAGCTGACATCTAATGAGACCCTTGCATTAAGAAGCACTTAGACTTTATATCAGATATAATCTCAAGATGAAATTGCAAGGAGAAATATTACAAATCATGACCAAAAAAAGCATATTTGCCTATTTAGAAATACATCCCATCAAATTCAATGGTAATTATTTTCAAGGAAGAGGATTTTGGATTTTACTTTATCACTAAAGTGTAATGAAATTTATCAGCTTTTCCCTAGGGAAAGCTATTAGTAAAATTAGCTTTTGATTAATCTGCTTTTGTATCAAGAGTATGTTTAAAATACATTTTTCCTCCCTTTCACAAACTGTAGCAAATCACCTAACTCTACAAGGGAGACAGAAAATGTACCTACCATTTCTGGTGTTTCTATGTCATCACAAGCACTGACATGACACTGCATCATCTTGCAAAGCAGAACACAGCACAAAGAAAGGGGGGAGGGAGGAAATCAGTGAGGATCTTCAAGCAAAATTGTAAGCCAAGTTCTAAATTATAGTATCATTACAAGTGTATGAAAGCTATAGTTTTACTATTAATCATGTCAGATGAATATAGAGTTATCATAGGACTTGAGAGTATAAGAGAGTAAGAAAAACAAAGACACTCTCGAAATACTGGCAATTTAAGCATACTCATACACAAAATGTTATTTATTGCTGAGTTACAGACTGAAATACACTATGACAATGTTCATTAATCCAGACTTGCTCCAGTTATACAATAAATACAAAGAATCTTCAGTGAAGAATTTTGGATCCAATAGAGCTTCCCACTCAAGTGAGGGTCATCTGCAGCCTTAGAAGGACGATAGCAATTCAGGGCTGCAGAGGAAATCAAAGAGGAATCACCTCATTCCTTCTTCTAATGCCAATGAAAGACTACTGGGTGAATTTCTAGATCCAAAATATTTACTTCCTATGTGTATTAACTGACTGCCATAATGCAGAATCAAGCACTTCTGGTCAAAATGCTGTTACAATTTGCTGTACAATGAATAGAAATATACATCTCCTAGCTAGAGATAAAGGGACCAATATACTTAATTATTTGAAGTTAAATTAGTTTAACTTCCAATTTATGATTTTAAAACATGTTCATTCAAAAAGCAAAGTATTAATTTCAACACCTCGATCATCCATATATTTTCTTGGTGGAACAATTCTACTATAATTTTATGCAGACAGAATAGTTCCAGAAACATGCATATTCTGCTTTATGCAAATTAGTACATTGTACAGATTAAACATTTAAGACTTACAAGTACAATCATACAGTTGGAAGCAAGTTTTACTAAATCAGTGGGACTTATTCCATTATAAACAGATACAGAACTGATGAACCCTTAATCACAATTTGTCTTACTTAAAAAACAATAGCAAAACACTCTGAATCATGATAAAAAGCAACAAGGAAAAGCAATAACTTTTTTTAAACAAACTTCTCAGTCACATATACTATTGTATTGCTGTAAACAGCACTAACAAAGCTAAACATTCTCACAATATTCAGATGTCTCAGGTAAATTACTATTACATACTCAAGGGAAAAAATCCTGAACATTGAACATCAGGGCAATTATGCATGCATATTGTCATATAATACATACAAATGATTTAAATTGCATTAACTTATAAATTAAACCAAATGTGTGCGGTCTCTCTTCACACTCACACACACAGAAAGTCTTCCCCCCCAATTTTTTTTTATCTTATTTACTTTTCAATTTCATAAAGTAAAAGTTGGTCCCTAATAGAAGGGCTTCTGAAAGTCACTGATTTAATAAAAGGAATCTCATTGACAGAAGAGGATCACCTCTTTTTCCTCAGGATGCCCTCCTCCCCCTTTTCAGTAGTGGAGGACTTTGTGGTATTTGGATCAAGGAGAATTAAATTCTTCCTCACCATTCCACCCAAAAAAAAAAAAAAATCTCACTTGAATTTTGGTCAGGTAATATTGCAATACAAAGAAGAAAACCGTTGATTTAAGCCTTTCTTTGCATAAAACAGTTGTATTGCTAGCCATTTAAATTGTTGCTTAAAACACTGTTTTCTGCAATAATCATTCCAAAGTACAGAATTAGTTGCTCTAAATGGGCAACTGCTAACATCTTTTCAACATTTTAATTTCCTCATTACATTCTCTTGCTAAGAAAATTTGGGAGAATTCTATAAACAGGGAAGTGCATTTAGAGTAACATTCAAATTCCAATCAAACTAAAAAATAGCCCATATTTTTTAACCTAAATATAATTTTATATTTGCTTTTTTAATAAGTGAGAATTTACAATCTGTTTTCTCAAACTTTTTAAATCTTTTAAGTTTACAACTAGCTGAAAATTCTTCAACTAGAAGGTATAACTACTTTCTTACACAAATGCCACACTGATTTTAAAAATACATATAATCAACATAATATCTATATTTTGAAAATCTTGCTAAATTTAAAGCTAGTTTGAAATAAAAAAGAACATTCTATCAACTCTGGTATTTCTTTATAAAAATGATACAGTATGCTCACATAGTCAGATTTATTCTATTAAACCAAACTTACCATTCCATCATAACGATCCCCAGGTCTGCCTCTTCGATCATAAGACATAAGGTCCCTTAGGAATATAAAATAAATAATTTAGAATATTTATCTGCATTGTATTGCAATTTTACTTTTCTCCACTATCTCACATTTCAAAATACAGGGCCTCTAAATAAATAGCAAATTCATTTGGTATATGAATGAGGCACATCTGCTATTAATTTAGTAGAACAATATCCAGCCATCAAAGTTGAACTTATTCCTGGCCCATTATTACTAAAACTTGCAGAAACTTCTACTTTGACTGACTTGTGATCTCTTTATCTCCATCCTTAGTTCTGCTGAAAAACACATACTCAAGAGAGATCACCCTTAATGAGAGGTTTAAGAAAATAAACTTACCCGCCTCTAGGAGGAGGAGGGGGAGGAAGAGGAAGATTGCGAGCTCTGCTGCCACCTCTACCACCACGACCTGGAGGAGGTGGAGGCGGTCCTCTGCGAGGGCTCATATCATCATAATCTCTTCGTGGAGGCATGGGGCGACCACGGCCAGGAGGCATTCGATCAAAGCCTCCTCTGCCCCGCATTGGAAACCCTACAGGACGTCCTCTTCTGTCATCAAACATCATTGTAAATCCACCATAGTCATAGGTTTCATCATAAAAATTGGGGTCATAAGGCTGTGCCCGTCCTTTAATTGGTGACTAATAAAAAAGAGAAAAAAGATGACTCAATATATTCAGTTATCTCATTTTAAACCTTTGTAAACATTGCATTGCATTTGCTTATCAATATACTATTCTGATTGTACTATTACAAAGAAAAATAAAGCAGCAATAAAAGTACTGACCAGATAATATCTATTTTAGAAGTGTCTGATCTAAAATCTAATCTTGTATTAGCTAAACAGTTTTGCCTTTCTATACTTTACTGTATGCTTACATATTCTAAATATATGTGTTCTAGATTAAATTACCTCTGATATAAGATCCAGTATTATTTTGATGCATTCCACAACTCTATCAGGTTTTCCACCAATTAGTACCACTCTGTCAGAAGAATGAGGGCAACATTCTTGGAAAAGCTTAATAGTGGTTTGAGTGTTCTGTCAAGAAAATGAAGAAACTTTTAAGCCAGTAATTTTTATTTATTTATATCCCACACCTTTATTGTTTTTACAAAGAACTCAAAGACTATGAACATATCCAAAAGACCCTATTTCCTCCCATAAGTTTAATAATATTTTAATACTTCTTACTTCTTCCTAGCGTATTCCCGCAATGTTTATTATTGCTGTTAAAATTATGACTTTCATTAAATTCACTCTAGAATACTTTTCCACTACATCTGAACTGAAAAATCAATTTTGCTTGTGAAGGATTTCATTTGTCACCTTCAACCAAATCCTTACTACTAGTCATAATTCTAGACAGGTTTTTTTTACTGATGCTATAACAGCATGTAATGGAAAGTAATGCAATGTATAGAATCTCATATGCTAGCATGGAAAATAATATGAGCTGGCAGAACAATTCACTTACTGAATTGAATAATTCAGAAAGGTAATACTGGTGAGATGTATTAGAACACGAATGTTAAACAAATTCTATTGTAGCATATTCCCTTCATGAAAATAAAAGTCGTATCTCCAAATTTAAAAATCTAAAGTAGAGCTACATTTTATAATGCAGTTTTCATTGTGTTGCTCAGTCACCACTTTGGATAATGGAAATGAATTACCTGTACCCTAGTCTTTTTAGTACCAAAGGTTCCTTATGTACAATACAGTATCATTAATACTTTTGCAAAATTTATTCAGTTGGGCTGCTTGACATAATACTTAAACATGACCATTTTGTTCCACAGAATTAATATTTAACTATTTTAATTGGTATAATATTCAATGATCCTTTAGACTACTAAGAATAATGGATACATAAACTACTGCCATTACTATATGAGTTGTTTCCACTTGTTAGTGTACACTAGCAAGCCAACTAGAAAACGTTTAGAAAATTTAAGCAATATAAATTTCATCTGTAAAATTAAAATTAGGTTTAAGTATAGTGCTATCCAGCACTCTTAAGAGACTATCATAATTGTAGTACTTGGTAGAATTTTCTCCTTTTCTTTCACTGAAAAGAAAAAGAGCATTTCCATATATTATAAAATATTTAGGCTTTTTGAGGTTCATAGTCTACAAGCATAGTCAACACAAAATCTCACCTGTATTTACAATGTTAGCTTTGAGGCTTTATTCTCGTAATTTCATATCATATAGCAAACTGCAATGGTGCAAGATGCAGCAGCCTACACATTGATGTTACAAGCCAGTTCAGCAATAGAATATCTATTTTTTGGATGCTGCATTTGCTTTCAACAGTTGTTAGGAATAGAATTAAGTTTTAACCTTTATATACTTACAGGGTAAACACCAAATAACTGCGGGATAGCTTTCTCCAAGCTGATTCTGAATGACTTTAAATTAAGTTAATTCAGAAAGTGGGATGCTGAAAATAATGCTTCTCTATTGTTGTCCTTATTCTTTGGAATATTCTCTTCACCAATATACCTTTCAGAAAATAGTTTTTCTCCAGGTCTTTGGAGACTTAATTTGAGTTCTTATTTAATCTATTACAGATAGTATTTTTTGAAAATTCTTACAATCCAATTTATAAAAAGTCTGCTGATATATAACTGGACTGGTATAGACACACTGAAAATAAATACGGAAGCAATCTGGCTACATCTATGCTGAGAATATAGTATTTTTAAGACTTTCGATTGACAAGTTACCTCTCGAAGTTCTTTGATTTTAGCTCCTTTGACACCAATAATTCCTCCAGCCAAACTTTGATGAATCAATAGTCTCAATTCACAGTCAAAGTCACTTCCTTTGTAATGCTGGTACTGTTATAGGATGTAAGAAATTAACAATACAATGATGTGAACATTAAATTAGTATATTTTTAAAATATAGTATTATATATGTTGAATTAAAACAGTGCTGCAACATGTTTTCTTCTGTTCTAATTTTCAGAATTCCCCACCTACTAGGTCTAGATTTAGTTTTTTAAATTAAATATTTTGTGATTTGAAGAAACCCATTCTAGTTATTTGCAATTAACATATTCAAATAAAGTTATATTTCAAACTACTGTGATATTTTGGGAGTCTGATGCTTAAAGCAAATAATCCTGCTGAGGGTTTTACGTGAATAGATTTTCCAAAGATGTTTTTTTATTTTTTACATCAAATAGTCATTGAAAGACCAAATAACCCTTACTTATTAGTATGTGATTAGACAATGATCTTCAGTGTCTGAAATGTTAAAATACGATATGCTTTTGCTAATGGAGGTAGATAGAAAATGCCTACTATCAGGTCTTGGAAAATGGCTGTCAAATCAGTTCCATATTGAACTAGGTACAGTTATGACCTTACTTAGCAGAAGAGAACTTCCTAGTTCCTGTAATCCCAATATACAATTCTTCCATATGTGCCACCACCCTTAGACATGCTTTCTAGTATTAATTGGTAAAATTCACTATCAAAATAAGTGCATCTAGATCTACAGATTTGGTTATGTAATGTGAAATAGATGAATACTCACCTCCTCCAATGTTGGGATAATTTTTTTCAGAATTTCTCCAATTGTTTCAATATCTGCACTTATACTCAGTATACTGTTAAATCACATCAAGGTGTTACAAAAAGAGGGGAAGGGGAAATGAAGTAAGTTGTATATTCATATTCAGATTACAAATCAATTCATAGAACAGAAACTAGTTAATATTCCCCATTTAATTCCGTTTACTGAAGATACAGAACATGCACCTTTGTTTATGCCCAATATTATAAATGGAATAAGTTTAAAATAAGGTTTGGGAGATAGCGAATGACTTTCTTGGAAGGAGTCAGATTAAGTGGACAAGATACTGATGAAGAATTGAAAGCAGGAGTGAATATTCATGTTCCCCGCCACCATTAATTTAGGACACCCTCACTATTACATTGTTAAACTGGTACACCTTCTCATAAGGAACGTGAATATGCAAGAAGTGAACACTGTATTTGGAATAGGGTTATGAGACCAGTTAAAAATTAGATTACTAATGGGCTCTGCAAGAAAAGAAATACAAACGCAAGACAAAAAGACAACACAAATGAGAAGTGAAGGAGAGTGAACCAGGAGTTAGCATTTCATCAGAAAAATTATGAACAGGCAATGCTGAGGGAGCAAGGTGGGCCACAAAGACAGAGCAGAGCGATACTATTTTGAAACAATCTGATTTACAATGCAGAAAATATACAATTGAAGCTGTGCTCCTTCCATTGAAATAAAATTAGTGGTTTGTTGGGCGGGCAACTCACTCAAAAGTTCAGTGACAAAAAGACTTAATGGGGAAAATAAGACAGAAAACTTAAAAACAATACACCGTCTACGGGGATACTATTTAATTATATAAAAGGCAGGTAATAATATACATTTCTCTCTTTCTAATCAGGCAGTGAGGCATAAACTGTTGGGACATACCGCTCGGGGCCACTGCTGTCTGGGACTGAAACACTGGCATTGTACTGCATTGGTCATTGGCGTTCGTGGATGTTGGCAATGGGCATGGGCATTCAATCAGAAGTTGTCAAGTAAGGCACCCGTTTGGCAACGAGCACATTTTTGGGCATAGCCAACCAGGGTTTTCACATGGGCGTTCAGGGGCGGATGGGCCAACGTCATGGTGGGCAACGCAGGGGCAAGTCGATCCAGTACATGGGCAACGGAGAGATATATGGCCAAAAAAACAAGGAGAGGGAAGAGGGGGAAAAGCAATAAATTTTAATTTAATACAAACTATACTCATTACAAGCTTAAGTTGTTCTGAAGACTTAACACAATAACGGATAGCTACATTGACTGTGGCTTAACAGTTATGGACCGTAATAATGAGTTACTTGGCCTAAACTACTTTGAAAGTTAAAAGTTGCAGTAGCAGGCTGGCTCATGAGGGTAGACACAAGATCTGTAGAGATTCAGTTTTCTGAAATCCTGGGAAATAGGGAAAGCCACTACTAATCCAGGAATTGTGTGTATGAAATCTGGATTTAGGTATGTGAAATTTTAAGTACACTAGCTTCAGAAAGGTCAGTTAATGTACAAGTGATTACTACCCAGTCCTTGCTTATACCTCAGATCTAGTAACTAAAGGTTGACAGTTATAACATTCTACAAGAGTTTATTTTACAATATAATGAAAATATCAAACACAATGTGAAACAATGTAGTGCCAAATAATTCATTAAATACGAGTATTACTATATTGAAAAAATTGATTATGCACAATAAAGATATTGCTTTTTACAAAGTTTGGTGCTAAACTATAAAGCTTAGATAATGCTAAACGTGTCTATTCACAAGAGTCAACCCACTAAAAAT
>JAPKID020000342.1:0-19086 GCA_026931265.2 Tropidonophis doriae | reverse complement strand
GGCAACATATGGAAGCATTTTTAACCAACTACAAAGACTTATATGGGCTGCTGAAGGATTGGACAAGGACGGGAGGTAGGGGGGGGGGAAACTGCAGTTTCAATTTCTCTAGGAGAGCTGAGCAGACAAGATTTTTTTTTCCATGAGTTTCACAGATTGCACAATTTTCCTTCCTTAAGCATGGAATGTGCTTTATGAGTCTAGATGTCTATCTCAAAGGTGTGAATTTAACTCCTAACTCAGCAGAAACATCTCCTGTGAGATACATGTCAGAGAGGAATGGCTGTATTATTGCAGCTGTCATATCACATGTTGTAAAGCCATTGATTCTTCAACCTCATAAGTAGTTTCATTTTTCTCTTCTGGGAATCATTGTTCCTGCAACTGCATCAAGCAAATTTTGATAATGTTAACATAAAATTTCAAAAACTGTCATACACTTATGAATTGGATGGCCATATAAGTCAAATAAATAAATATTGTAATTTCTCTTGCCTTCGCAGGCTAAGTGATAGTGATAAGTGTGACAAGGTTAACACATCATGGTAAACACAAGTCGTGGTAAACCACTGATAACTAGGACACATAATAGTTTAATGTAACATATAAACTTCTATGTTCAGGTTTAGCTTAGTAACTAATAACATCTTAGTATATAATCTGAATTCAGTCACTACTGTATGATCTGTAAATCATTATTCAACAAGCCAATGGCATACCACAATGTGTATTATCAGCCAGGGAGCGGCCCAAAGTAACTCAGTGACTAAGTATTTGAACCAGGCTTTCCCAATTCCAGTATGACAATCAAGATAACATAAATATTTTTCCTGCTACTAAAATCTAGCCAACTATATCTGAGTCAGCAAAAATTACTGTTTCAAAACCTGAAATTTGCCACCCCCACTGCTGATCCATATCCTGCTACTACCTCTGTTCTGACTCACTGCATACAGTTGCCATCCTAATTTTGTGCATCCACAATCAGCAAAATGACAGGTTCATTCCTCCAAGTTTGCTGTTCTCTCTCTTCTGCCTATCACCAGGCTACAGGAAAAATATCCACCAATCATAGTGCTGCAACAGAAATGCAGCGGGTCTATCTCCTTCCTGTGCCTCTCCATCTATATCCCATTCTGAATAAAGTTTTAAAAAACAATCATGAAAATAGTTAAGTCACAGGCAATTAAAATGTCTCTTTCCTGTCTTTATACAGTTGACCAACAGCAACTTACAGTTTCCTCATCAGAAAGCAATGGGAAGGAAGCATATCAACATTTCTCTGTATTGTGCTATTTCAGCCTGTTACGCCACTTCACTCTGATACCATTATACGTCCTGGCAAGAAGTTATTTTTCCTTATACTCCATGCACCATCATGTCCAGCAGATTGACAGCAGAGAAGTAGATTGGGAAATGAAAGGAAAAATAGCTTGAAACAGGCAGTAAACACCTCTCTAATCCCTCTTACTACTGGTCATGTGATTCCATCTCTGACATAGTGGGTAGCAAAGCAAAGTGGATTTCACACATCTTGCCATTTCCACTAGATGCCCACAATGATTTAAATTTGTCTCACTCATGGGGTGGGGATAGAATGAAGACATCCCAGGGAAGTCATTAAAAACAAAGATGTCACCAAGGCATGTCTCTATTACAGTTAGGAACAGGGATGAAAAAGCCAATCAGAATTCAGAAGTCAATTCAGAAGCCAATCCCATTAAATTCAATCAAGCACAGACTATAATATTAATTTAGTTTACTATCCCATTAAACATATATTGAACACTATGACTTGCTTTATTAATAGCAGCTATATGACTACATAGTTAATAAGTTGGAATAGCAATCAAAAATGTACAGCAAATCAGGCCAAAATCTTTTTCAATTCCTCTTTTAGTAACATAATTGGAACAAGTGACAAATAGTACATCTTTTATTACTTAAAAGCACACGCTAAATATAACCATGGTTGACTTTGCAGGGATAGGGAAGGTCAAGTTTTTTTGTTGCAGTGTGATTTTTAGGGCCAAATATAAACTGCTGCTCCAATTCTGACTACAGAGATAAGATACCAAGCCTAACACTAGGGAGACTTAACTTGACCCTTCCAGTTCTGTGGATTTTAAGATCTTTTTAATTTAGAAGTGAATGTTTTTTTTTTCTACCATACAGAGAATTGGCAGAAAGAAACACTACAGGTTTCCATTTTGCAAGAACAGCGAAAGAAGGAACTGGAAATTTGAGGATTAACTAATACACATGAGGGAAAGGATTGATGAAGTTTATCTTTTTAAAATGATAAACACAGAAGTATAAAAGCAAACCAGTCACACCAACATTTTGAAAAGAGAATCTGGATCTGCAGAATTTGCTCTAAATTTTAGTCTGCAATCCTGTGCATGCTCATTTAAATTCCATTGAATCTAGCCAGCTTTTTGTGACTTTTCACATTACCTTTCAATTTATCAGAGCACTTGAGGAAAATGTGATACATAGGACAGTTCTGTAAAAGTTTACTCAACAGTAAACCTTACTACTACAATTAACAAAACTTACTCTGGGAAAGCAGGTACCTAGCATAGGTATTATGCACTCTCCTGTTTTGGAGTCAATCATACTCTCATTAAACATTGACCACAGTCAGTGCAGGTACAGTTATAACCAACTTTTTCCAAGTCTTTCCTCTACTGCCTCATGATTGAGTCATATCAGAAATCTTGAACTTCCGCATAAAAGGTTGGAAACTTTGAATTTCAACGATTCATCGATACTAAGAAACCACTGTTGGAACCGAGCTGCACGGGTGGTTTGTTTTAAACACACGTGGATCTTCGAATCCGTGAAGGATTTGGAAACAAATACTACAGAAAACTACTCAGGCGTTTCAGGTTCGCCAAGAAAATTACAAAGAGGAACGGTAAAGGGATAGTGCGGACTAAGACGATGCTTACAGTTTAAATAAGCGCTCCATATCCTTGATCTGCCGGCGAGTGAACTCTTTAAACTCCGTGTAGGGATTGAAGACCTGGGCGAGGCGGGGCTGTGCCGCGCCCGCGTTGATGTCCTGTCGGCGAGTCAGCTTGGCGCTCAGCTCCGGGTCAGCGGCGGCATTCAGCGCGTCGCGGTCCTCGGCCAGGTCGTCGGCCGGGTCCTCTGGGCTCGTTTCGGAGCCCACTGGCTCAGGGGCAAAGCTGTCATTCTCTTCTGCAGGAGGCGCCTCCGAGGTGCTGCCGTCTCGAAGCAGTCGCCTCTGTAGCTTTTGGGCCAGTTCGGACGAGGCCATGGTCGAGAAAGAACGAGCGTGCCTTGCAACCGCCGCCGGGCTCGTTTCCTTTCTTTGCTTAAAAGCTTACCCTCCCCGCTAACAGCAAACTTTATTCTAGGACTTTGGCGAATTGGCGGGGAAGGAGGGCCGGGGGCGGGGAAGCGGCGAGAGGCCGGGCTGAGACTTAAGGAGGCGCCGGGGATTGGCGCGCCATCGCAGTAAAGTCTCTTTCTCTGGGGCTGACCCTGTCGCGGAAGCTCAAACTCTACAGACAGAGCTTTCTCCATTATTATTTTCTTCTGGCTGCACCTGTCATCGAATCCGGTGTTGATCTTTTATTTCTCTCTGGCTGTAACAAACACCTGTCGTTGCACTTGTATGATAGCTGACGAACCGCTGTATTCCACCTCCAAGTAAAGAGTGGATTGGCCTGGGTCTTAGCTTAATAATGAAAAATGTATAACAGTGATTAAAGCTACACTCTAATGCAGGGGTCTCCAAACTTTGCAACTTTAAGTCTGAAGTCCTTCAGACTTAAAGTTGCAAAGGTTGGAGTCCCCTGCCTTAATGTGCATTTGGTTTTCCCTTTCTCCTTCCATCTCCTGTCTTCTATTAGGGGCTGTCAGATGTCAGCAATGCCTTTTCAGATCTGCTGGAAGAGGGTAAAAGTATATAACAAACCTGCCTTGGATAGATTTAAGATTACATTGTAAAGAGTGTATTTTAAAACAGTGCCATATCTCTTGGAGCTGGTGTGAAATTTTGGGAATAGGTTCTGGTACTCTCCAAATAAGAGTTGGAGGGTTTGCCTGTCCACAAAATGGCTGACAAGAACACTTGCAGAGCACTGGTTCCCTAAAATGCTTTGCAGTTAGTAGTAGAGCAGTTCCTCTTCCTTATGTTTACACTTTCCTTTTTCAGTGTATCTGGGAATACTTCCAAACAAAGCACTGGCCTGCAGTTATCCATTTTTATTCCTTTGGAAATCTTGTGGGACTCGGAAATAAATGTTATGCCAGGTTCACATTTCATTTTGCAACATGCCAACACATTTTAAGTCAAATGGAATAGAAAACCTGGTGCCAAAATGCCTGTTGACCTCAACATCAGCCATTCAGGATAATGATGGATCTTTTTTTCTTAGAAAATAAATGCTCCTGTTATGTCATCATTTTTGGTTTACAGCCCAAAGAGCCTACAGCTATAACCTCACTATACACTATATTCACCCGTTTGAAGTGTTATGTCAGAAACTAACCAGATATATCATTGCCAATTTGTCAGTGCAAGCTGAAGTGTGGCTCTATTTTTTGTTCTAATATTATATATATGACATCTTTAGTGAATCGTGCATGTTTAGACATATAGATAAGATTGGCTTCTGTCATATGCATTTACTTGGCAATACAGTTAAATAGAGTAATCTTAGACTCAGAATGAATTAACTGGAAATTATCATCAGGTAAATATGTATAATATGGGATTTATGCTTGTAAATGTTTTTAGACTGTCATGTAAATCAGTAGAAAGCAGGCACAACACATGTTAGCCTATCAAGGAAGGGGGGAAATTAATCTACTGTTGCCATCAGAAAATATCAAATAGTTGATTAGCACAACAGCTATTCCTTTGTGGCCCACTGTTATTTTTAAGATATCTGGCATTTCCCCTCTACAAAATGTGGAGCGAAAATAAAAAATTAATAAACATGCATAGAAACCATTAACACTTTACTTTTTGTTAATCTTAGGAGTAGGATATTAAGATTGCAATTTGATGTACACTATCTTGGAACTATTTTTTATAGACGTTTAAAGATGCTTGTCCTTTTAGCCTAATCTTTACTATGGAAAACAAAAATTATTGAGAATAATTAGGATAGGAACTAATACTACATATAGAATTTGTACAGCAGAATATTTTAGTCCATTCTTCTTTTGCAGGCATATGTAGAGATTATGGGAAGAAAGGAAATTGCATATACTTGAATATGTATACATGTACATACACGCTGTAATAACTATGTAAAGTAAATGTTAACTTTAAAGTAATATCCTTTAGTGTGAAGGTTATTTTTAGCTAAAAATTACCATTGAAATTCTTATCCATATCACTACTTGGGAAGATAATTAAAAATCTAATTAGAACAAATATTGAAAAAGCAGGAAAGTGTTCTTTTAAGAATGCCCTTTTTGTGATTCATGCTTTTTACATATTAATCCAGAATGATTACCATTCAAGAATATGTGTGCTTGTGTGTAAAATCTCTACAGTTTTAAACTGTTACTAATTAAATTGTTTCATGCGACACTGATATTAAGCAATTTGATCTTGAAGTTAAACCCCCAAAATGGCATGTAACTTAATTTTAATAACTTCCTTGGATTTTTATTACATTCCTTAATAAAATGTTTCCCCATCCTTTTCTTTAGCACACAGCCGTGGTGAAATTCAGTTTTTTTACTACCGGTTTTGTGGGCATGGCAGGGGAAGGATACTGCAAAATCTCCATTCCCACCCCACTCCTGGGATATTGCAAAATTTCCATTCCCACCCCACTCTGTGGCCAGCCAGAGGTGATATTTGCCAGTTCTTCAAACTATTCAAAATTTCCACTACTGGTTCTCCAGAACCTGCTGAATTCCACCCCTGGCACACAGGATAGGTAAAAAATGTCAGAGGATAGGTTTTCTTTAATTTTCCCAATGTACCTTTTCATATGGAAATTATTGTGATTAGAAGTTAAGAGAACAATGATTATCAGTGGGTTCTAGAATGTTATAATTTAGTCAGAAGAGAAATGAAAACATAATCTTGTTATAGATAACATGTAGCTGTTGAAAAAAGAATAATGCTTCAGATATCAGAGAAAAGCTTTATGTTTTCTAAAACATCTATGGAGCTGTTTTAATGTGAATGTTTGCACTAAACAGAAAACTGGCCTTAACCTAAATGGCTCCTATTATATTTTTCAAAGCAAGGGCTTGCAATTTGTCCATCCCAGGAGGGAACTTCCTTAAATTTACAGAGGCACATCTCTACATTTTTCCTGAGATCTAAAATAATCTAGAATGAAGTCACAAATTTAACATTATTAACACCATGCTTTGACTTTCTGTCTTCCAGATGAAATCAGCAGAGATTGTCTTTTCTATATGAAAGTACAGTAACCATAATCTTTGTACACTTTGATTCTACCAGTATTTTGGCACAAGAAATCAATCTTGATAAGCCACTAAATTTTCCGAAGTATATTTTTTCCTAAAAAAAAAAAAAAAGTAGCTAGCCAGTCAGAACTGGTAGAAAGTAATTCCTTTGTCTAAAATCCTGTTAAGTGCCTGCTTCAAACAGTATTGGCAAGCTTGTCAACAATACTTTTTGAGATATATATATATATATGTAAGATAACCAGAATTCCTGAAAATAAATGCTGAGTATCAGAAAAGCCTACACAGCAAAAAAGACAAACAAAGTATTCAGATTCAGGTTTCCCTTCCTAGTAATTGTACTAGTTTTCTTTTCTAGCCCCAGAGCACTGGTGTTCATCATAAATAATGTTGATCTTGAGGAAGTCCAGACGGAAAAAAATTCCAAAGAATGGAATTCCGAAGGAGCACATTTTAACCCCTTTTCTTTGCTTATTCCACACAATAAAAGAGTTTTGTTAAATGAACCCTTAAAGTCTTTGTTAAGACTTTATGCATCTCTAAGGGCATAAGCAGAAGGGTTGGAGAAGTATAAGAAAAGAACAGGCATAGTCATTGCCTGAAGTATAATTTTGAAGAGTTAGATCTAAACTGGGTGAGCACACAAGGCTTATCTGGAATATGTGAAGATTTTTTTTAAAATCTTTGATCATGTGCATATGCCTCAACAGAATAACAATGTCCCCTGCTTCTAGCATGATTAGAAAAGCACAACCTTTATGTCAAAAGATGTGATTTTATTTATCTTTGGATCATCTTTTTATTCCTTGTGTTCATTTAATTGTTGATTTCAAACTATTTGGTTGCATCCTTCTTGTACTTACCTTTTTGGGGATGGGTGATAATAGCAATATAGAATGAAATGTGGTATAAATATTGAATATCATAGCATATAAAAGGATAGCTTCAGCCAATTAAAATGGAGAATTGAGAAGGAAATTGTTCAATTTGTAGCTATTCAGTTCACACTTGCATCGAACAGTGGTTAATGAATCATCATATAATGGTAACAGGAAGCTAAAGTCAGCTAGTCAGCCGTTGTGATGTTTTGCCAACGAGCCAAGTATTAATAACTTTGCCAAATTATTGGAGAACATGTTTCTGTTTCTTGGGCACAGGGATTGTGTGTGGCTATGTATGTGTGTAAATAATGAGACTTTAATTATCCTAACTGTCCTCCAACTTTTTAACTGTCATGTAAAGAAAGTTAAGAGAAATGATAATAAAAATGATAATGCTTTTATAGATCAATTGGCAAAGAAATGGAAAATTCAGTAGTCAAGGTCTTATAGAAAAATATGAGGATTCTGCAAATACGAATGTCACTAAGTCAAAACTGACAGTGTTGCACTGGCAACAGCCTGAATCAGGTTGCTGTAATGTTGCACTTTGCCTATAGCACTCTTTTTCGTAAGCACTATGGTAATTGCTGCATCAAAAGGTGTGTATTTCTTGCAGTGTGACTAGAATAATGGAATCACTGATTCCTCTTTAGACTGGGATAAATGATCATCTGCATTCTACAGGGAATTCTTCAAACCAAAATATCACAGAATGGACTTGAGATCGTATCTTTTTCTACAGACCTACTGTAAACAATAAATAATACATATTCCAATCATCATATAATATAATATTCAAATTATCCAAAACATTGTGAGCTCAGTCAGATATATTACTTCCTTTCTTCTAGGGTACAACAGAGCAAGGGTCATTGATTACAAATTACTGTTGTTTGTTTGTAATTCATACGTTTATGTTTTTATTTCCTGTGCATTTAGTGCCACTATATATTTGCATATTTGGGGTGATGTATCACTTCCCAACTGCTAATAATTAATGTACTATATAGTCATATCAGGTTTGAGTTGAAAACTACGCTCATTCTAATCCAAAATATTATAGTCAGTATGGTTCAGATATTTAATAATAAATTGCATTCCACCATTATCCATATACGAATGACATAATTAGGAACAGATTTGCACTATTTGACATTGAGCAAATTATCAATATTTCATTCTTAATCATCAGTTTTTATTCTAAGTTCTAAAAAAGCAGTGGAAACAGATCAGCATCTTCTCTCAGACAATTCTAATATTATTATTCTTGGCTTGAATCCTATTAAAAGTATGGTGCCCAGAATTGGAAACAATGTACATTGAAAGGCCTAACATAGAATAATGTAGAACAATGTTTCTTCAACATTTTTAACAAAAATAGAACAGTGATATTTTACATTTTTGCAAACATTGTCAATTTCTGGCAAATAATTTTGGTTTCTAAGAAAAAATGGTGTAGATTATTACTTAAATTATTTAGAAATTATATTAAATGCCTCCCTAAAATTGCCTTTCGACTTCGTTTACTATCAACTATTATATTCCTAGATTACTTTCACATGTACAATTATATTTCAATCTCTCTCTCTAAAGTTCCATCAAGCAACTTTGAAGTTGCATCTTTCTATAATCTATCCTGTCTAATCATCAAAACCAAAAATCAGAAATTATTTTTTTCATTTTTACACAAAAAGCCAATAAAGGGTTTCTAATCTCCAATAAATGTAGAAATTGTCTTCCCTTTAACCCAAGAAGTCAAAATCAGTTTATTTATCTCAGCAAGATTTATCAATTTCACCAAACATCCCTCCATAGTGAGTACAATAGTGCAATTCCATTTTGTTCATATAATAATCTTGCTGTAATGCAAGTAGTCATATACTGAAATAACCTTACATGTATCTTTTCTAACTATGTATCCATCAACCCTAAAAGGAAAAGCTCTTGCTTCAACTGAATATTAATATTTAAAATGATCTCTATCAATGTATATATTTGAATATACAACTTTTTAGCTTTGTTACATATTCTTTAACAAGAACATCCATTAATGTTCACATTTCCAACATACATTTGAAGTGTTTTATACATTCTAGATAATTTATCTCATGTCCGTTACCAACAGTATATCATTTTATAAACATTCTCTTTAAGATAACATAATGTAGATTTTAAGCCTTTTAGCCACATATTTGCCATTGATCCATCTGTATATTATAATCAAAATTCTTAGCCCACTTTATCATATATTGTTTAATCTTTTCTTCCTGTTTCCAAATTTAACAAAACTTAATACATTTCAGCAATTACATGTTTGTCATCAGTGCAGAATTGTACTTCAAATTCTATCCTACTTTGATCCATATCATAAATCTTTTTTTCAATTTTGAATATTTTTGATAAATAAATGTGGAAACCATTGATAGCTATGGCCTTTTCCTACTAGTCGTTCTCTTTATTTAATTCCCCTTGATGATTTTCCAATAGTTCCCAGTATGTCAGTCATTTGACCTTGGCTACTTTTCTCTTCTGGGAAATGCTTCTTGAGCTGAGATCCACAGAAGTGTTTTCAGACACATTCTGGATTTATATTAATTCCATATTCTCAATATGACATATATAATAAAATGATTTTTAAAAGCTACATTAATTCTAATATTATTTTACACTATAAATATCTATGCCATTCAGATGCCAAGTTACCTTCTAACGCTAAACAATTCTTGTTCTTAGCAACAACTGTTCTTTCCTCCAGACAACAAATTTGCAAAATACAATTTCAAATCCCTGTCCTCTTTCCTTTGTATTCTGTAACACTTTATATTTAAATTGTGGCTTTCCCCCTTGCCGTACAAATCTAGGTATATCATTTTGAATAGTATATCATTTGTGAAAACTAGTTGTGAAAATTTATGTGATTTTAGCAACCCTTAGGAGGTGCAATCAATTTTGTGTAAGCAGGTCATAATCCAGGTAATTTAAATCATAATTCTAGAGTCCAAATCTCTCACACCAGTATTGGCTATGGGTATAGCCAATCATTCATTTTCAAGATCATTTGTTTTCTTTTTCCAATTGATTTCCATTGACTAAAAAGAACATTATCAGAATCTAAGGGTTCTTGAGTTCTTTCCTCAGACTCCAAAAGCTATGGTGTTTAGATAATTGTAGGTATTCATTTATCCCCAAATGGACTTATACAAATATGTAATTTTCAGAAGACTTGAGAAGACTCAAGAGTTCATTCTGTTACATCTTTGATCCTTGTTCTATATAGAAGCACATTTCATAAGGTGATAGGCCTGGTCAGCACACATTTGCTCTGATTTGTTTTAAAGGTGAACAACCAATTACTACAACTTTTCTCTTTGTCTTCTCACAGCCAACAGTTGTTGCATTTTCTCTGCCCTTTAGAGAATCATGATCCTGTGTCCTGTTCTCTAGAGTGTCTCCTTTCTTCCCCTGAAGGCTCAGCAGCTGTTTCTCCTATAAGGGCCTAAAGTATTTTTCAAAAATCTTGACCAAATTTTTTAAATATTACTGAAAATTACAGGGAATCCTCATTTATCCGCTTAGGAAAAATTAAAATCTAAAATGCTGGTTAGAAAATAGTTTCTTGCAAATTTTCAAAAAAAATTGCATATGGAGGTGTGACTTTATTGTGCAATATGTGTCTACATGGTATTTCTGGAAATACCCTAAAGTATCTATTGGTTATTTGAGACTGCAACTTTATTATTTAGTGTTTTGTTGATAGCTACATTCAGGAAACAGCTAAAATGAAAGAAGATACCTAACAACTCCAGATCCTGTCCTTTCTCCCTTTTTAATGTATAAGATTAAACTCTTACCTAAAAACAAAATCGAACATAACAATTTAACCTATATTAAAATAAGAGGCAGAGTCTACAAATGATCAGTTATTTGATGTGAAAATTGAGTAGGTTGCTCAAGTTTTCTGAATTAAAAATTGAGACATATAAAAGTAATATGTAAACAGAGTGGTCAGTGGTGAATAGCATTATAATTTTTAAAATGAAATACAAGATGTTACAAGCAGGTCTTGTTCTGATGTTTTTCTTAGAAATATATCGGTTCATCTGTAATTTATCTTGCCAGCAGAAGCAAGTGAACATAAATTACAGGAAACATTAAGTTTTTAGATTTACATGGTGCTTGAATTTGAAAGACTGGTGTTGCCCTCTGCTGGATTATTGTATGCTCTGTTTTTAAAAATGCAAATTTACAGGATAAAAGTTATCTAAAAACATGTGGTTGCTCATGTAACACGTATGAGCAATTTCTTATTTCTACATCTTTTATAGGCATGCCTGGCAATGTTTGATTTAAAGAGGTGCTACCAGTGCAATATATTCTCCCTACTATTATAAACATTTTGTAATTTATGAAGGAGATTTAAATTGGAGAGGCTTTTAAATGGTGGTACTTCAGCACCAGAATATTCTCTTCAAATAGACTGATCTGGGATAATATATCATGGCATTTTGAATGCTAGTTATTATTTTATTTCTTAAGCATTGCAGCCCTATTTGTTATACCATATAGTTCTGGTATATCAATTTTTCCCTTATTTTTCCCTAACTATCCAGAAACCTTTTGCTATCGAAAAGTATGTAAACACTATAACTTACAAGATGTCTGATGTATTACCCAGCTGGTAGGTAATGGCCTACTGGAGCAAGAAGGTTTGGAAGGGTTATGTATTATTTGAGTATCTAGTACAGTTTACTTATCGATGAGAAATGTATTCAGAGGCAATTCAGGTTTAAAGTATATTCATCTGGTTCAGCATAATTTCAAATTGTCCTAAAGGTACTTTAACTCTAACTCTAATATCCAACTCCTTCAGGATAATCTTTTGTGCAATCTGAAATAATGTCTATAGAAATTCTCAATCAACCATGTCATGATTTTACAAAAGGCAACTGGAATTTCTTGTTTTTTTCCCCTGAAAACATTTTGCTTCTCATCAGAACAGGAAACTTCTTGGATGAAAGGGGAAACATTTTCAAGAAAAAAGCAAGTAAGTCCAGTTGCCGTTTGTAAAAGCATGACATGGATGATTGAGAATAGACATCATTTCAGATTGCACAAAAGATTATTTTAGTCTGTAATCCTGAAGGAGTTGGATATTAAGAGTTAGAGTTAGTTAGAGCTATGAAGAAGTTTCTATCTTGTTAGAATATGCATTACTCAGAATTTTGATTCTCTCTCATGAATTTACAAGAACTGATAATTATACATTTTTGCTCCATTACAATCTTTAGCCAAGTGCTATTCCTGTAAAGTGACCTTAGAACTATCCTATTTCTTGCTGTATCAGAGAAAGTGGAAATAAATATTGTGTAGATTGTCTGTAGAGTATTTTATTAGCAAAAAATCTTAAAATACCCTCATGTGTATCTACTTTTACAATTAAATGAATTCAATAGTTTGCAAAGAAACAGGAAAGCACTATATGTAAATATATGTGTTGTATACATCTATGTTTTATTTATGTTTATTCAGGAATATTTTACATTCACTGACTAATTAACTGGCTTTTTTTTTTACTGTTAAAGTGCTTCTATTATTTATTAATGGCAGTAAATGTAGTTTAAACTGGGAATGTTCTATTAACCTTCCAACCGTATAATTTAATTATTGCAGACTAACTTCCTGAATCAGCCTTGTATCCAATCTTGGTCCATATAATTTTTAGAAAACAAAATGCCAGTGTATATAAATACATTATTTTATATTTTTATGACAGGGAACTTGTCTGGATATCAGCATTTTGCACACAAACATAGAAAATTGTGTGCAAGTTGTGTTGAGCTCTTATAGCAGGAACAGGTCCATGCCTCTCAGTCAGTAGGAATTCCTTAGCTGTCTCCAACTTTTCTCCCACAGAAGGCAAATTAAGCGCCTGGGAACTCCACTATCACCTGCCGATTTTCTGAATGTTTTGTTATGATACTACTAGCATGTCAACAGTTGCAAGAGATTAATAGAAAAAATTAACTTGTTGACTTGTTGAGTTACAGAATTAACAATAAGCAGGTAGTTTAGTTACCACAATTAGGACTCGGTTGTTAAATCATTAAATAAATTTTCAGCTGTGCTTATGATGTTATTTCAGCTTTTCTTCTTCTTTTGCTTTACAGACCCATGAAAGTTGTAAATGCAAAGATCAGTCAGGTACTTTTTCATCAATCATTGTAATTGTAAACAGTTACTAAATAAACACTATCAGTATATTCTGACAAGTAAAAACATCACATTTAAGAAAGCAATCATATTGATATATATATGACATTAAAATATATAAAAATATATATATTTTGAACATAGGGTTGAATTGTAATGAGATTATTTCTAATGTTACTGAACAATAGCAGTGGAAATAGATATTGAAAAATAGTGCCACCTAGACTATTATGAGAAAAATCCTTGGGTGCCTGATAATGAACGAGGCATGCTCTGGAATGCCCAATGCAAAATCCCATCAAACGTATTCTGGAAGATCATAGAGAAAATAAAATAATCAGAATATGTATATATAAAGAAGATAATTCATAGGAATAAGGTAAAGATTCCCCTCGCACATATGTGCTAGTCATTCTTGACTCTAGGACACGGTGTTCATCTCCATTTCAAAGGTGAAGAGCCAGGGCTGTCCGAAGACATCTCTGTGGTCATGTGGCTGGCATGACTAAATGCCAAAGATCCATGGAACACTGTTATCTCCCACCAAAGGTGGTTCCTACTTGCATTTTTTACGTGCTTTCGAACTGCTAGGTTGACAAAAACTGGGACAAGTAACAAGATCTTATGCTGTTACGCAGCACTAGGGATTTGAAAAGCCAAACTGCCAAACTTTCTGATCGACAAGCTCAGCATCTTAGCCACTGAGCCACCGCATCCCTTCTTCATAGAAATAGATTACACAATAAAGGCAAATGTAAAACTATTTTTACACTTTTTAAAAAACAGATGCACTGTTCCTGTGTAGGTTAAACCACATTCAATTCTGATCTGCCATTTTTTCCAGAAATTTGCAAATCATTTTATGGTTGAATTTGTTAAACTAACATGCTAAATGCTGAATATTACCAAGAGAGATTTGATTTTTACTGAATCTTGCTGATGCATTATAAATTCCACATTAGATATTTTACAGAGCCAAACAAATAAACCTACATCATTATTTACTTGATTTACCTCCCCTAAGAGGGAATCCAAATCATCTTTGTTCAATGCAGGTTCAGTTCCAGCAGAATCTTCTAGCACCTAGAATTCAAAATATTTCCTTACTTTGCAATCTTATACATGTCTATTCAGAAGTAAGTTCCCCATGTTTAATAGGATTTGTTCTCATACTAAATACAGTTAATCCTCAACTTACAACTATTTGTTTAGTGGCCATTCAAAGATACAATATGCTGAAAAAGACCTTCTGAGCATTTACAATATTTACTTATTTACAACCATTGCAGGGTCCCTATGGTCATCTGATTGTCATTTGCAACCTTCCCCAATGGATCCAACAAGTAAAGTCAATAGGGAAGACTGTAGATTGCAAATCATGATCATGTGCTGCTTGCTTAACAACTATGGTGGTTTGTTAATTACTTTGGCAAAAATGGTTGTAAAATCAGGGGTAAACATATGTCTCACTTAATGACCATACTACTTAATTACAAATTTTCTGTCACAGTTGGGTCATAAATTGAGGGCAACTTGTATGTAGTGGACTGTAGCCTTGAAACTTATATAAATTAGGTTAATGTGTTTAACAATAGTCAGTATTCTAAGGCAGTGGCCCCCAATCTTTCGGGCTCCACAGACTAGCAGTGGTGGCAGCAGCAGCAATGGCAGTGGTGTGTGTGTGAGGGTATGGTTTCATGTGCACACCCGCTACTAGCACAAATGGAGCTTCACACATTTGCCTGCCGCTTGCACAGATCAGTTCCCAATGGGCAGCAGATTGATATCATCTGTGACCTGGAAGATAGTGACCCCTGTTTTAAGGGATTATCTAACACAGCTGGAGAGTATCAAGCTACAGAAAGCTGGTATAAATTTTGTGCAAAATAGCTATGATAAAAAGAAAATACCAGCCGTAAGAGTTTAAAAAGTCAGGTGTGAATAAATTAAACTATCTTCATACTACTTCCTTGGGTCCTACATTTGTTTGCTGATACCTGCTCCCTGCCTCTCTCCAGAAAGGGGTCATTGCAATCATCATCAGAAGAAAAGTCTTCACTGTATTCAGTCAAGTTAGAGGAACATGAATATAAGATTTTTAATACATTGAGGTTATTAAGCTTTGGAAATAACAATGATCCTATAAGCTTGAGGCAGAAGCCATTTGCAACACTTTTCAAAAGAATAAACTGCAGGAATGGATTAACAGATAACCAAATAAAAGTTGTATGCTTTGTGTCATAGTTAAATATAGAGACTACCATACCTGTCTTTTTCTCCAAAATTCACTTCTGGAATGAATCCTTTGATTTGACACATTCATTTATATTTATACACTTAACCTGTTGGATCATCCTTTCAGATATATCTGTGAGCGCAGAGGGACTGGCAGAGATTCTGTGAGTGCAAAAGACTTACCTGAGCAACTTGATACATTCTCTTGCAAGGTTCCCTATTGACTGTCTCCCCTGCAAGGTTTTATGGAAGGATGTGATTCCCCATTGACTTTCTTTCTGAAAGCTTTCCAGGCTTCCCCATTGGCTTGTGGGCAGGTGTCAGGGAAGCTCTAAATTGGGATCACATAACCCTAGCAGCATGGCGGCAGCAGTCAAGAATAGTAGTGTTGAAACAGCAAGAACTTTCTAAAATAATGGGTGCCAGCATTCAGTAACTTAGCCATTTATAATACTTTAGTTGAAAAAGTTTTGCCCTGTGATGCATTGTTTCACAGTTAAAGCTTTGACACAATTTTTTAGTAGTATATAGATACAACCAATTTTACAAATGGAGCAATATTTACTTGGAGATTTCTTCCTACCTTATATTTGTTGTTGATTTAAGACTGCAAACTTCAAGTAGCAGTAATATTTTTGTCTAAGAAACCGGAATGTTTTCAACATACTGATCACAACTAATAAAGTCTACTAGATTTAGCAATTGGAGGTCAGGGAAGTTATGCCTATTCAGAAGTTTTTAGATTGTAATTCCCATTAATCTCAGCTAAAAAGATATAAACCAGTGATGGAAATTGCATATCTCATCTGAAGCATGAAAAGTCATGAAGGTCATGTGTGTATATACCAGAGTGTCTTTAATCCTCTGGGCACAATAAGGTTGGGGGAGGAAAAAAAGGAAAACCTAACCTTTACTGCTCGTAGTGTTTGAGCATTGGAATGCGAGTCTCCTTCCAAGCTGATAACTGTAGAGTTGTCAAAACAGGATTTACATATCAGGATTCCACTAGAATACAATGTAAAAACAATCTTAATCATTCCCTCAAGGTATAAAGAGTTGATTTCAGATTCCATGGCTGTTAAACTGGATAGAACTGTTAGACTACAAGTAGATTCTCGAGTGATTTAATTTTTTTTCCTCACATAAACCATTTATCTAATCAAATAGCCACATAAATATTTGGACGACAGCCTTCCACATTATCAACTTGTTTCTGATATGCAGGAAGATTTAGAGTGATGGCAATATGGTGGATCATTCAGTTATATGAATTTGCACCTGTACAGAACCCTCTGTAAAAGATGGAGATCAAAGTTTTGCCTTAACTAAAACTTTAAAACTGTCTTGGAAAAAATTAGGAACAAATATGCCTCTAGGGTAGTGGTACTCAACCTATGGATCGGGACCCCTTTGGGGGTCGAATGATCCTTTCACAGGGGTCGCCTAAGACCATCAGAAAACACATATTTTAGATAGGAACCAAGACACCAATTTTATGGTCGGGGGTCCCGACAACATGAGGAACTGTATTAAAGGGTCATGGCATTGGGAAGGTTGAGAACCACTTCTTTAGGGGATATATTAGCCACATTAATTTAGTGCACCAATATTTGCCAGGTATCCATTCTCCTTCTCACTTTCGATGGTAACAGTGGAGCCATTTTTGCACTAAGCTAGATGCCCAAGGCTTGACAAATATAAGAGATAAATTAAAATGTATGCTTGGGAACAATTAATACCTGATTTCATCTGTGTGGGCAGGAAAATGGCAGTGCCAGTGGAAAGCCCTGAAACATTTATTGCAGTAGATCACATCTCCTCCTTTCCGGCATATACCACATTTGTCACCAATGGTTAGTTTCTGAAAAAATACAATTCAAAGTAATTTTCTAGCAAAAAGTGGTCCTTTTTTACTTTCATGAAAATCATGTTGTACTTTACATACTATCTTTTCTATCCAGTGTTTAACAGCTTTATCATAATTGCTTAGACCTCTACTTACATTGCCATTCTTAACCTTATAGTGCACAATAAACTTTGAAAATCTCAGCAATAATAGGTTGAAACTGCCTGGTCCACTGCCACTGCCAGGAGCTTGATCCTGACTAGTTCAAGGTTGACTCAACCTTCCATCCTTCTGAGGTGGATAAAATGAGGATCCAGATTGTTGGGGGCAATATGCTGACTCTATAAACTGTTTAGAGAGGGCTGTAAAGCACTGTGAAGTGGTATATAAATCTAAGTGCTGTTGCTATTTGGGATCCAGGATAATGAAAATAAAGCAGAATAGAATTTCATTGCAACAACTGAATATTAAACACTAGAAACACTTTCATAGCTGCTTGACTGTTTATTACATTTATAATCCATCTCTTATAACAGAAGCTCTTCCTATTTCCCCCCACAACTTTTTCAGGTAAATTATGTTGAGAGAAAGTGGCTGGTCCAAAGTCATTTAGTGAGCTTTCATGGCTATGCGTGGAATGGAATCTAGGGCTCCCCATTCCTAGCTCAACAGCTTAACCAGTAGTCTACACTAGATCTGTTTGATTGTTTATATAGGGAAGAGAACAATTTAGAATTTAAAAATAAGCAAAAACAAAACCCTGGGATCAAGCTACCTCAAGCTTTCCCAAATGCTAGAATTCCTAGATAGCCATAAGGTCAACATCAAATCATAGCTTCCTTAATAGGTCTACTATAGCAATAGCATTTAGACTTACTGTATTTTTCGTAGTATAAGATGCACCAAGGTTTTGAAGAGGCAAATTACAAAAAAAGTAGGTACTGTAGATAGATAGAGTGATAGAGAGGGAGAGAAAGAAAGAGAAATACAGTACGTAGGTAGAGAGAGATAGTAGGTAGATAGTAGATAAAGGGACACACAGAGAGAGAAATAGAGAGAAATACAGTAGGTAGGTAGGGGGAGAGAGAGTAGGAGGGTAGGTAGGTAAATAAAGGAATAGAGAGAGAGAAATACAATCGGTAGGTAGATAGAGAGGGTGTGTGTAAGTAGATAGGTAGGTAGAAGGATAGAGAGAGAAATAGAAATAGAAATACAGTAGGTATGTAAGGAGAGAGTGTGCATGTAGATAGGTAGGTAGAAGGATAAAGAGAGAAATAGAAATAGAGAAATACAGTAGATAGGTAGGGAGAGAGAGAGTGTGTAGGTAGGTAGAAGGATAGAGAGAGAAAGAGAGAGAGAGAGAAATACAGTAGGTAGGGGGAGAGAGAGAGAGAAAGTAGGCAGGTTGATGTTTCCAGGTGTATTTATCCATGTCCTGGAGAAGGAAATCGCTGACAAACCTTAAGACTTTGTTTCTGC